>PVIH01002468.1:99849-188889 GCA_004025045.1 Sigmodon hispidus | reverse complement strand
AACATAGGCTGTCATCTGTGCCTTTTATCTTAGCCAATCTAACAGGTGTTAGGTGGTATCTCAAAGTTGTTTTGATTTGCATTTCTCTGATGGCTAAAGATGAAGAGCACTTTTTCAGGTGCCTTTCAGCCATTCGTAGTTCCTCTGCTGAGAATTCCCTTTTTAGATCTGTACCCCATTTTTTGATTGGGTTATTCAAAGGTTTTGGGCTCTAGATTCTTGAGCTCTTTATATATCTTTGAGATCAGTCCTTTATCACTTGTAGGGTTGGTGAAAATCTTTTCCCATTCTGTAGGCTGCTGTTTTGATGGTTGGGATCAATCGTTGCTTAAGGCCATGGGAGTATACAGCAGATAATACCTAGTATTTTATAGGTCGAACTACCACATGAATGACTGTGTTGAGGAATCCCACAAAGACAACATTCATGATATGGCTCCATTAAGCAATGTCTGTGGGAATATCTGTCAACTGGCCCCACTAGGCGAAGCCTGTTGGATGACTGGCTATGGATACAGGTTGTTTTCTGTCTGTAACTTTCTCAGGTGCCCTTAGCTAGAAATTCCAGCTACATGATAAGTTGCTCTTCATGACTTGATGGCTATGCTGAGTCACAGCATCCCGAAAATTAAAAAATATCAAATGCAAGACAACGCAGTTATGTTGGGCATGGGCTGATTATACCCATACCATAGATGTCTTATTTAAGGGGAATGTATGGGCGATGAACCAATTGATGGCCCTGAAGTAAGAACCAGATGTCTGATAAAGTTTCACATTAGCTACCCCTAAGTTAAAATGGGCCCAGAGCGAGAAGAGGTGGGCGGGTTGTTGGTTTCACGGAGGATGGTAGATTAATAGAACAAATGGGGACAGGGATAGTCATATGGAAGATAAAGGTTTATGACAGAAATGGTGTATGTAAGATAACACAGATATGTTTAACAAGCATTAATTGAATAGTGTTCAAATAATAGTCATAGTGAAAATAATGGTATGTTGATAAAACTATATAATGTCTGGTTATATTAATTTAATAGTACTCCTTAATAGTTATGTTGTATATAATGTTGATTAAACTATATATGTCTAGGTACATTAATTAAGAATTACATGCTTATATGCTAGGGGAAAATAATGTAATGTACGATATACATATATATGTAATATGTACTAGATAAAATTATGTACAGGAAGTAGTTTATCGAGAATACTAGCTTTGGGTACTGGTGGTGGGAGTAAGTCTTTTCTTCCTGATGTCCTGGGAAGCCAATGGCTTAATTTTTGGTTTACAAGATCAAAGTTATACTTATACTGCTGTGTCCTGAATTTCAGTGTCATTTTCTGTCTGGGAAAAAGGTTACATGCAAGGCCAAGCATTTACACTGGCCAGTCTTTGTGACTCTACTAGCCAGAGAAATACTGTGTGACTTCATATGTTATGAGAATGGCTTGGGCCTTGAAAATGTAGTGGATAATTATCCAGAGTTTGATGATGTAGGAGGTGCAGCAGCAATGTAGGTATGAAGCTATGCAGAATGTGAGCGTGGAATGAGTATGTATGAATGTGAGTGTATATGTGCTGAATGAGAGATGGAGGAGAAGGAAGAGGGGGAGGGGGAGGAGGAGGGAGAGGAGGGAAAACCTAAAAAGAAGATGAGAGATAGGTGGAGAGAGAGTGGTGAGCAACAGTGAGTGAATGATGTAGAAAAAGCCTGTGTGTAAGTATGTGTATAAGAGAAATAAAGGTTTGTGAAGGAATTGTTGCTACATCTAGGAACTATACAAGCAGCTGTAAGAGAGTGTGTAAGAACAATGAAATGTTCTATGGTGAGAGAGATATGTATATGAGATGAATAGCTATGACTGTATGGAGATTTGTAACTGTGTGAAAGCAAGAAAGATGACACTATATAAAAGGAGATGTAGAAGAGAATGTATGTAAAAGATAGATTTATTGACATGTGAAAATAGGTGTAACTGTGTATAGAGATGTATGATCATATTTATATAAAGTAGGATATGTAGCTGTATGTATATAAAGTAGGATATGATCATATTTATATAAAGTAGGATATGTAGTTGTATGTATATAAAGTAGGATATGTAGTTGTATGTATAGAATGTAGCAGTGTGGAGATATGTAGCTGAATGGAGACAGAGTCAGAGACCATTTATAAGAAGCAAAAGAGAAAGTTATGATCAGAAACCATGTCTGTTTCTTTATTTTACCAGTCAGTTAGATAGTTCATAATTATTCCAGATAAAAAAGTTTCTTATCTGAAGTTTTCCCTACTCAGAGGCATTTCTTTTATTACTCTGCAGTGGATCATGGGAGCTGGCCTCTATGGCTCACATTAGACCATAACAGCAGGAAAGGACTGTATTAAAGGGTTGCAGTATTAGGAAGGTTGAGAGCTGCATGTCTAGAGGAATTAATACTGTCTACCAGACATAGTTACTGGTCTCTGGGAGCATATGGCACCATCCAGGTTGCAGTACAGATTAAATAGCTCTTATGTATTTTCTTAACATTTCCTGTACTTCAAAAAAAATAGTGAAGCAACATGAGAAGACAGTAAGTGTATGTGAAAACTGAATAGAAAAAGAGATGGTAGATGGCTCCCCAGGTTACAGATAACAGAACCAATCATCAACTGTATTTTTTAAAATTTATTTATTATGCATACAGTGTTCTGCCTGAAGAGGGCATCAGATCTCATTGTAGATGGTTGTGAGCCACCATGTCGTTGCTGGGAATTGAACTCAGGACCTCTAGAAGAGCAGACAGTGCTCTTAATCTCTGAGCCATCTCTCCAGCCCCCTCAACTGTACTTTTAAAATCACTAACATTAGTATATTTTTATGGACATATTTTATTTTATGCTTTTCTCATTGCTGTAATAAAATATCATAGAAAGGTTGCTCAAGGAAGGAGGAAGGATTTATTTTGCCTCGTTGAAGAGGATGGCAGTCAGGAGTTTGAGGTAGCTGGTCATATTGTACCTGCAGACAGAGTAGAGAAAGGCGTGTGCCTGCATTTCAGGCTACTATTTTTCTGTGTTGTTCTATCTAGCAGTACAATCCATAGGATGAAGCTGCACTCATTCAGGGTGAATCTCCTTCCTCAATTAATCCTTTTGGGAGAGCCCTTCACAGATACATCCAGAGGTGTGTCTCCTAGGTAATTCTAGGTCCATTTAGATTGGCAATTGAAATTAACCATTGCAGTGAAGAAGAGTGGGAATTGAGATAACTGGAACATAAGAACTAAATGAAATGATTTAACTGGAAAAATAGCTAAAATTAAGATTAAGTGAATAATTTTATGGTAGATTTAACACATTTGAAGAGAAGTCATGAGCTTTCCTTTTCTCTCACTCATACAGTATGTCTTTAAAAAGAAATTTTAATTTATTTTTTATTATGAATAAAGTTTCATTTTTTTATCCATGTATCCCTTTGTTCAAGCTCCCTTCCCCCTTTTGCCCCTTCCAGTCACTCTCTCTTATCCCCATCTCCTTATCTCCTCCCCAGCAAGGGCAGGAGGTCTCAAGGTTCCAAAGTGGCTTAGCTCAGCATCCACTCTAGGAAAATCCACTTTCCTCATCCCAACATCAAGACTGGGTCAGGTGTTTCTCTGGAGGGAATGGGCTCCAAAGTGCCAGTCCAAGGTGCTTCAGATCCCAAGCTTTTCAGTGATTGTGGTTTGCAGCTTGGGTTTGCTTTGCTTTTTGTTTGAAGTCCACTAATGAGTGAGTACATCCCCTGCTTATCTTTCTGGGTTTGTGATACTTCACTCAGGAGGATATTCTCCAAAGCCATCCATTTGCCTGCAAATTTTAGGATATCAAGCAATATAGCAGGATACAAGATTAACTCAAAGAAATCAGTAGCCCTCCTATACACTAAAGATAAAAGGACTGAAAAATAAATAAGGGAAACATTACCCTTTATAATAGCTGCAAATGCCATTAAATATCTTGGAGTAACTATAACCAAAGAAGTAATAGATCTATTTGACAAAAACTTTAAATCTCTGAAGAAAGAAATTGAAGAGGATATCAGAAAATGGAAAGCTCTCCCATGTTCCTGGATAGGTAGGATCAACATAGTAAAAATAGCAATCCTATCAAAAGCAATCTGCAGATTCAATGCATTGTCATCAAAATCCCAACACAATTTTTTACAGACATTGAAAAAACAATATTCATTTTCATTTGGAATAACAGAAAAGCCAGGATTGCCAAAACAATTTTGCTGAACAAAAAACCTCAGGAGGAATCACCATCCCTGACTTCAAGTTATACTATAGAGCTACAGTAATAAAAACAGCCTGGTACTGGCATAAAAACAGACTTGTGGATCAATGGAATCAAACTGAAGATCCCGACATTAACCCCAAAACCTATGAATACCTGGTCTTTGACAAAGAGGCCCAAAATATTCAATGGAAAAAAGTTAGTATCTTTAACAAATGGTGTTGGCATAGCTGGATGGTCATGTGTAGAAAAATACAAATAGATCTAAACCTTTCACCTTTCACAAAACTCAAATCCAAGTGGATCAAAGACCTCAACATATACACTGAACTTGATAGAAAAGGTAGTGGGAATACCCTTCAATGCATTGACACAGGTGACCACTTCCTAAATATAACACCAGTAGCACAGACACTAAGAACAACAATCAGTAAGTGGGACCCCCTGAAACTGAGAAGCTGTAAAACCAATGAAAAGAATTTTTAATTGTGGAATATTATATACTAAAGAGTATTGAGAACAGTGGAGCAGACCTCAGAGTCCCATGGTCTAACTTTAATAACTTCTAAGTCATGATTAAACTTCCTTTGTCCATGTGCCACCTCAGACTTTTCACATTCCATTACCCTGAACACTGATGCCTTCATCACACATCGCATCATTTTATCTCTAATTCAGTTCAGCATAGTCATCACAATATTTGGTTGATTTCCATTGTTGACTTTAATATTATGATTCTGTGAATATTGGACCATCATGAATTTGATGATTTGTTGTGTACCTTTTTTGACTGAATAATTCTATCTTGATTTTCTAACTTCCTAAGTGTCTGCATAATTTATTTCTAATTTTCTGATAAAATTCTTATGTTAATATTAGCATGGTTATAAACCTCTGATGTTCTGATGATCCCACTTTCTCCCAGGAATCATCTTTCTCGTAGTTATGTGAGATTCCGCTCCAATTTCTCAATTTTTTTTTCTGGGCTTACAACATAGCTGTTGTCCTGGCTCTTTCATCATGTGTCCTCCTGCTCTAGATGCCACATCTGGAATCCTTGGTTTCCACTCTCTTAGTATGCTTGCCAAGTTCAGCAGAGGTATTACTTTCACTTATCCATGGGTTACCTAGTTAGACTTTGTGTTCGCAAACCATCTTGCTCTACCTTTACTCTTAATTAAAATGAAAAGTATGAAAGCCGTTTTAGCCTTCTAGGTTGTGAGTGATTTTCATAAAACCAGTGAAGATTTTTTTCTGTTGCCTTCTACCACCAATGCATAGTGGGTGTATGCTGTTGTGATTACCAATTTGAAATCTTCTGGAATATTCAGGACTTTTCTCTTTAGTTCTCTAAAGTTTCATGATGATGTACTGTGGTGTGTTTTTGTCCTCCATGCAAAGAACATTAGTGCCTTTCAGTTGTGCCCTTTGACCTGGAAAACAGATTATAATTGTGATGTCTTTTGTCTGTCTGTCTTCTTTGGTCTACACTTCGGGATTAGAATCTACCTTGTCTTTTTTTTTCTTCCTCCTCTTCTTTCTCATGTGGCAATGCGGATTCCTTTAAATCAAAATTAGATAGAACAAGGCTTGCTTTTTAATAGCTTAAATAGTTTCTAGTCTTGTAAAATGCTGACCTCAATTTATGAGTTGATAAACTAGTTTTGCATGAATAGTGAATGAGCAGTTACAGAGTGGAACTTGAGTGTGGATTATTTTGTCAATACATGAAGGTAAATCAAATGGACTTCCGGGGATAAGGCAATGGCTCAGTGGATAAAAGCACTTACATGTCAGTCTAATGACTGGAGTCCAGTTCCTGGGACATACAGTGCAAAAGAGTAAGAAACAACTTCCCAAAGTTGTCTCTTGATCTACACACACACAGACACACAGACACACAACACAGAGAAACACGACACACAAACACAGACACACAGATACAGACATACACACACAGATGCACTGACACATACACAGATACACAGATACAGACACAGACATACAGATATATAGACACAGACACACACACAGACACTCACACACACAAAAAGAGAAACACACACACAGGCACACAGACACAGACACACATGGCATGTGCACACCTGCATTTGCACACAAAACAGTAATAAATAAAATTTATAGAAACCACCTTCAGTATCTTGTAAACTTGGTTTTAATTCTGGTCATTACTGGTTTTTAAGGGGAAGTCTTAATGTCCTCTGCAGGTCTCAGTTTCTCTAACTCTAAAATGGACACAACAATAGCAATTATCAGATACTAATTTAAATGATAGCATATGTTGAAGGCCTTTACTATTGAAGCTGGTCTAGGTGAAGAGATGTTCTAATGGCAAATGGAATCTGCTCTAGAGAGGTGGACCATCAAACTGCCCTTGAAGTCTTTCTCTGGGTCCGCTTCTTCATGGCAGTGTGATGTTTAAGGTATTTCTCTTCAGGTTTGGCTTTGTATAAGTTTAAGAGTGAGATAGTATCTCTCCCTTGGGTACTTACTGTAAGGACTGTGCACAGCAGGAAGCTATAGCAGCTCATCCCTTTGGAAGCATTTGGCTAAGTGTAACTGAGATGGAGAAATAAAACAGCACATCAGTAACGGGGCCTTTTGTTCCATACAATCTTCACATTGTGGCACTTTCCTGAGCTGGACTTTTCCTGATAGCTTATCCAATAGTGATAATTTCCATGTGTTCATGTAGTGAAATCTGAAGGTGACCTTGGAAGAATTAGGAATGAAAATCAGCTGCCTTATCTAGAACACTATATAAAGAAAATTCAGTTGCTTTGTTCCGAATCCCAAGACCTCCTCTCCTGCCAGACTGGATAACATGAAGAAATTCAGTTATTGGGGATTTTTGGTTTATTTCTTTATAACAATATAGAAATTACTTCTTTTTTACATTGCTGAGCAATATGGTAATGGAGACTCACATACTGTTGGAACTGAAGAGTAGCTTAGGGACTATGTGATTGAATTTTTTAATTTTATTGATGAAGAAATTAAGCTAGAGAAAGGCTGATATTTGTCCAAGACACAGCTGTGAACTATTGAAGCCAAAGAAAATAGTTGTGTCTCTTAAATTTCAGTTCAAACATAACTATATACCTACCTACACACACACACACACACACACACACACACACACACACACGTCCATCCAGTGACAAACCAGAGTAGAACAGGTAGAACCCAAGGGCTTCCTAAACAAGTTATTTTGAATTATGCAAGAAAATTAAAAAAATCATCAGTGAATTGGGATTTGGTAAGCATTTTTGAGTTTCTAAATTAATACCCTAATTTTCATATGCAACAGGGCTATTAATTATGCATTTCTTTTTAATTATTTAGCTCAAAATGTATCTAAAACATCGTTTTCTTCCATTTTGAGAACTTTGGTGATCACAGCTGTTAGCTTGTGGCTCATAGTCACAAATATTCAATAATTTGCCCTGATAAATTGACCTCCTTTGGCAAGTACCTTCTTCAGCAGGACCCACACTCTTCTCGGAACTTTTTACAAATCTTAGTGACTATGAATGAATACACAGGGTTTCACAAAGTCCTGTGAAATTCAAGGAAGACATACCCCTGTAAAATCCAGGAAGCATTCTAATTTTTTTTAAATAATGTGTTTGAGAAATAGTTTTCTCTGGAAAATTCACATTTCAAAAATGCAATTCATGCTCTTTGGTGGTAGGTATTTTCCAATATTGCGTCTTTCCTTGTGTGTTGAATCAAGGTTCACATTTGGAATTCTATTGCTTTCTCTATGCTCTAGCATCCAGTGCGGTCTTGGTACCAGAAGGATCCTGGAGTGGCAGAATTGGAGCAGTGCCCACAGAGCAGAAAGTCCCACTGTGAGTGCTCTGCTCTAACGAGCTGGCCCAAGGGCACAGCATCCTTAGCTGCACATGTGCAGTAGGAGTCTGAAACTTTGGGTTTGTGTTTGCCTCTTCTCCATTTGAAGATATTTCTGAGATGTTTGCATTTTTTCTGCCTTCTATAACCTCGTGTGCTGCTACTAGAGTGCAGAAGTCCAGCTGTGAAGAAAGAACAAATGGTGCCTTCTAAACACTTCCTTCTTACCATTTTTGCTCACTCTTTACAGAAAAGCCTACCCAGGGTTTTCCTCTAGATTGTGTCTGTGTACACATGTACATTTTGCTTCTTTAACAGGAGCATGACATAGATTACAGCTGTGTGTTTTGACTTTTTGCATAATTTTTTTATCATGACATATAGCTAATTCCTTTTTTTACAAATGACTAGATGTTTCATCTTAGAGACTGGTGTTCCCTTTTTATTCTTTTTTCAGACAGATTTTCCTCTAGAGGTAGGGAGCATCCTTCCCATAAGGCATCTCTCACTTAAGTACATGTTGCCTGGAGGGCTGCTTTTTCAAATCTAGGGAGGAATATAGTTATTGGAACTACTCACACTTTTTTGTATCCTCTTGGCATATGAGAAGGTGGTATGTGTTTGTGTGTTTGTCAAAGCCAGAGCTACATTGGTGCCTCAGGAAGCAGCAGAGCATGGACAAGTGAGTGGGTGGTTAGGTACTGTCAGTGGTGAATCCTTAGATTGGACACAATGAAGCAGAAAATCAAGACATTTCACTGACAGAATTTTCAAGGTCAGGGCTGCTGCTCACTTTCCTTTCAAGGCAGGTTAGCACAGGATCTCATTCTAGCAACTTCAGGTGCCTCTCTGGACAGGAGAAAGGTCCCAGAGCTTATAAAGCCCATCTCAGAAAGAGTGCACAGACTCCCAGAGGAAATTGAAATGTCAGGTTTAGCCTGCCTTCAAGCAAGTGGGCTAAACTTTAGACAAGGTAAGTAGTTTTCAAACTTCTTATAGAAGAAGGACTTGTTTTTCAAAGAACTGCCTTCACCATTTCAAGTACACAGAAGGGAGAATGTGGTATGGGAAAATAGGTTTTGGTGGTGTTGGGGATCTGGCTGATTTTCTCAGCAATTTTAGCAGCTTGGCATCTTCTCAGAACATGGGCTGAGAGATGGTTGACTAGATGGCATTTCTTTTCAACCAAATTGTTATGCCTTTTATTTGTAGAGAGAATTTTGGTGCTATGAAAATTCTCTGTTTTACACATCATTTCAAACAGGAAACACTTTCCTCCTGTTCCCCCTAGCTCTTTTAAAAATGGGCCTGCTTTTGCTTTGTTGAGTTGAAAGGTCTTTCTGTTGATTGAAGATAAGGTGTATTATTTCAGTTAACTTTTAGCTACTAAAGGAAAAGTTAAAAGTATTTGAACTGGAGAAACTAGCTTGTAAGGGCAGCCTGCATTTCTAGAAATTCCAAGGCGTGTGAGATTGATTGCTTTTAGTGTTTGCTACAGCCAAATGATTAACTAGAACTCTGCAATGAGGCCTCTGAGAAGTGATTTATACTATGAGCACAGGAAGGATGTTTGCATATAACCATCAGTTTTTTCTGAGACCCTTAAAACTCTGTTTATCTTGGGGATTGTCACTATTTCCATCATTTTTCTTTCCTTTTGTATTTTATTGTCTTCCACCAGAGGCCCACACCAGCCTCTCAATATTTACAGAGTTTGGTGGACCAAGGCTTTTTACGGGGTCCTACTGAGTTTGTGTGAGAGAAATGTGCTTCAAGTCTTCCCAAGTTTTTTGCCATCACCACTGAGGGAGTAGATTTTATGATTAATCAGTTTCTCAAACTAAAGAAACACAATTTTCACAAACATATATATCATATATATTTGGGATTTATATATCACATTATTTGGAATTTCAAAATAAAATGTATGCTGAACAAAGCTAGGGTCAGTTTTTAAGGAATTTTCCTTCCTAACACTTTTTCTCATATTTTTATTATGAATGAAATCTCAAGTTCTCTCACATTAAAACAGGATATTTTATTAAAAAAAATTCTTGATGAGGGCCAGCATATAGGGGGAAGAGGTAGGTAGATTTCTGTGAAGTCAAGCCCAGCCTGGGCTACATAGTGAGATTCCAACCTCCCTAGAACAAACAAACAAACAAAAAACAGGACAATAACAACAAAAGTCAAAGAATCAAACAAAGATAACAAGCTCCCATTGGGTGCCGTTGGGGCTGTAGGTCACTGAGATACTTAAGAGAACAGACAGCAGTGCCTGCCACCAGTGAAGCCGCATCCTCATTCTTAAGTAGCTAGTTCTAAAATCTGCTGAGAAATCCTTTGCCCTACTCTTCCCAATAGACATTGTTGGAAGGAGTCAGTAAGCTGCAGGGTGTGAAATCTGTCCAATTTTCTGTGCCTGTAGAGCAGGGCTAGCGTCGGATGAAGAGCACAGTCCCTTTCTGAGCAGAGTGACATGATGTCACTCATAGGTAGATGATTGTCTTTAAGGCATATGCTTCTTTAGGTGCAATGCAGACCTAAAAGGATGCAGTATTCTATGGGTCATTCTCTGCTAACAAGCACCAAGATATCCAAGACCCACCTGTGTGGAGATGCTGTTCTTGCTGTCCAGAGCGGGGCTTTCTAAACCTTTCTCTTCTCTTCCTGTTATCCAGTAGAAGTGCAAAGGCTGAGCAGCTGGCTTGCATCTTCCAGAATTTTTACCTGTTGTTGGTATAAGGTGTTGACTTTTAAGGATAGTGAATACCTCAGTTCTAAGACTAAGTACTTCAGTCTGTGGATAGATGAGTGGAATCATACTAGGTCAGTACTGCTCTGAAAAGACCAATTCTAAGTGTCAGCCAGATGCTCAGCCCATCTGTTCTGTCATACCTCCAAATAATTTATTGTATCATTATGCAATATTTTGGAAATGATGCCTTATTTGGTGAATCTTCTATGTATGTTTGGAGAACTATCTTTTGTGTGGCCTTTTGCAAAATGAGGTGTGTCTAAAGGCAGTTTTGTCTGGCTTCCAGGAAGACTAAGCTGTCAATAGGAGACTGGGTGGTTTCAAACGACAGAATACATGGAATCAGGTGGACTTTCTTGCCTTTGTACCTTTGTGAAGGGTTCCAGGTTGCTTAGCTCAGACTCTCAGGAAGAATAACATTCTTTATTCTTTTAATTAATTAAATAGGGTCCATGTTTTAATTCAGAAATGATTGTTATTTCAAATTATACCCTGTATTTTGTTCCCAAGCATTTTGAGTTTAATTAAAGGCACAGACTTTTACTGCTAGGGGACATAGAGTCAGGCAGATCTCTTTAAGTCTGAGGCCAGTCTGGCTTACATAGAGAGTTCCAGGGCAGCCAATGCTACATAGTGAGACCTGTGTCTCTCTAAACTACTACCACCACCACCAATAACAACAGCAAAACCAGAAAAACAACATGCTCTCTTTTTTTGCACATTTTGTCTGTTATTTATTTATTTATTTATTTATTTATTTATTTATTTATTTATTTATTTATTTTGAGGAGGTGCCACCCCTTTGCAAGTTGGATTTTTTTTTATTATGAATGAAGTCATATTTTTTCCATATATCCCCTTGTTCAAACTCCCTTCCCCCTCCCGCCCCTCACAGTCACTCACTCTTCTCCTCATCACTTTATCTCCTCCCCAGCAAGGGCAGGAGATCCCAAGGTCCCAATGTGGCTTAGTTCACCATGCACTCCCAGGAGATCCACTTTCCTCATCCCATTCTGTTTTTATTTTTAAAGTAATAATCATTTTCCAAATAGGTCCAAAGCCAGTAACATTCAGAGAATGCTTGGTTCTGTTTTGGTGAGTCTGTGGGTTCATTATGCAAACTTTCTGAAGGTCTCATTGTGTGTGGAGGGACAGTGGGAACAAATACATTCTCTGCTTCTTGGCTTGGATTTAAATCTGGTCCTTTGTGATTATGTTCCTGGTATGATATAACTGTAAATTGGTCTCTTCACCTGCAGTCACGCTCCATCTACCCTCCAGGCCTGCTCACTTCACTACCTAAATATAGGCTAGTGCTCTCCCCTCCCTTCAATGATCTGCCATAAGCTTGACCCCCCCATCATTGCTTCCTGTGGCTGTAGTTTAAGCTCCACGCTTTCAGTCAGTGTTTTGTCTCCTTTCATATTCAATCCCAGACTTCTCTACACTGAGTCTCCATACCCAAAGATTGGTTATTCTAGATGGTCTTTGGTGTTTTGTTTTAATATCTTATAAAAACCTTCTGGTACTATTCTGGCCTCAGAGTCAGCTGCTTTCCACCTGCACATTGTGGTCTGCAATGCTCATTGACATTGTTCAGCTGCAAGCTCTGTGCAGACATGGTCCATGAGTGCATGTATCTCTTGGCCTCTGCCATCCAGAATGGTGCCAGAATCTCACTAGAGTTATGCATGCTTTTATAGAACTCACTGAATTATGTTCACCCTCTAAAACTCACCAAGTATCAGCTTGTTAGCAAGTCAAGGTGTATCGCCTTTTGTCTAGTTCCACAAATTCTTGCTTGATAGATTCAGCAATGTTTGTCAGAACATTTTGAGAAATGGAAAATAGATGGCTCTTTCCTCTTATGTGTAACACAACTCCATATACATATGATATATATTTATATATAATTCAGGACTTGAAGAGTGTTAAAGACTGTCTGCATATTTCATAAGTTGTCCTCCTTATCTGATATGAGGAGGTGTTATTAATTTCTAAAATGACAGCATGGGAAGCAGAACCATCGCCAAGATTCCTCCACAGAGTTCTCCCTGGTATGTTTTGCCTTTCTGTTATCTTGAGCAGAGGCCATTTAAAGCAGCTTGCATTGTGACATCAATTTTAGCACTTACCCAGTGACATTTAACCAGAGTTTAAGGCCTCATGTTATTTTGAGACCTCGTTTGTCCAACTTTATCAAATGTTGTACTTTAGAAATCTCTGACAGTTCTTCAAATGATTATGTTGAGTAAAAAAAATTATAGTCCATAAAATTTGGATAATTGATATTATTCCTTGTAATACTTTTCTTCATAGGTGCTTGTAATTTATGGGTTTTTTTATTTCTGTTTTATAAGTCTAAGAGATTAGATAAGTACACATACAGCTAATACAGGACACGGCCTTCCATCTCAGAATGGCTCCACTCACTGTAAGTTTGGTGTTCTGAGTTGTGTTTTATGGAAACACATAGTATATTGCTTAGGCTGTCCTTTATCTTCTCACTTTCTTGTGATGAGTAGTGTTCTTGTTAGAAGCGATTGTAGGGACTTGAATTATGGCTTAGAGATTCAGAGCACTGGCTACTCTTCTGGCATGCCCAGGTTGGAGTCCTAGCACCCAGGCTCACACTGTCTGGGACTCAGGTTCTAGGGGATCCACTGTCCTCATGTCTTTACTCACTCTACGTGTACCTGGTACACAGACATGCATGTAGGCAAAATATTGATAAATATAAAAATAAAAACAAATGGTCTTGAAAATAAAAGAAGATTATATTATCTCTGTGTAAAGAGATGGAGACTGGATTTAAGTAACTTGCTTTATATAATTTTGGCCTTAATCTAAATGCACACGTTTTTTGCACAATATTTTATAAAAAAGATCTTAAAAGGACAAAGTAAAACTTCATGGAGTGACCCGGCACTCCCCACTCAGCTATAGGCAGTCCCAGCATCTGCCTATCTGGATGCACTTTCTTCTGTATGTGCTTGCTTTGTACCTTTTAACTCCCAAAGAAAATTGGGAAGATGAGAAAGTATTAAAATTTTTAGCTCAATTTAATTGCATTTATGTAATTATTCTCATAAATACTTGAAATAATTCTTTTTGGTATTATTTAAAAACACATACAGAAGTAGGAAAATCCATTTTTAATCCCTGTAAAGAGGAACAAAAATAAGCAAATTAGAAATCTTAGCAGATGGGTAATTAAAAGCAAACAAGGCCAAGTCGCCTGAGAGTTGATGTGCACAGTCCAGGGTCCTAAGGTGGGTATTCAATTTAGAGATGTCACCTGAGAGCCAGTGTGCACAGTTCAGGGTCCTAAGGATGTGTACTTTATTTGGAGATGTCACCTGAGAGTCAGTGTGAACAGAGTGTGAATTCCATTTGGAGATTAAATGCCCTTGAACTTTTAGCAGTGGTTGGTTGGCTTGACCCACGTCTTCTCCCTTCTGTGCTTCCTTCACCATTTTCCTGGTCCATGAAGGGGGGCATGAGGTGGAAACAATAAGGTGTTAGGTCTGTTCAGTCTTTATACTTATTTTCTCCATCAGATCTTAAACATTGATGTTGTTGCTCTAAAGCTATAAGGTCTTTGAGACTATGATGTGGCCGTCTTCCTATTTCTACTGTGGTAGTTTGAAAGAAAATGACTCCTATAGGGAGTGGCACTATTAGGAGGTGTGGCCTTGCTGGAGGAAGTGTGTCACTGTGGGGAGTGGGTTTTGGGGTCTCCTATGCTCAGGCTACACCTAGGGTGACACATGGCTACTGTTCTCTGCAGGTCTCTCAGCTCCTTCTCCAGCACCATGTCTGCTTTCACACCACCATGCCTGTCTGATACATTGTATATTTAATAAAATAGTCTGAAATATCAGAGGACAGAGCCACCCACAGAGCCAAGCCATGAAGGTCAGGGAGTGGTGATTTGTGCCTTTAATCCCATCCCTCAAGAGACAGATACATCTGAATCTCTGTGAGTTCAAGGCCTAACAGCCAGGCCTTGGTAGCTCACACCTTTAATCCTGGCTCAAGGAGAACTGAATCAGGAAGTAAAATAGTTGGACTAGGAAAGAAATGTAAGGCAGGAGAAGTTCAGCATTCTAATTGATTGACCAGCCATGAAGAAGATAGGACTTACCCTGTTCAGCCTAAAGAGTTTGTTGAGTGAGAATTGGCTGTGGTTTGTTCCCTGTCTCCCTCATATTTCAGCTTTTTTCCCAATATCTGGCTCTGGGTTCTTATTATAATACTAAATAGAATTTATGCAATACATGCCCCTCCATGAATATAATAGACTAACCTTTTCAAACTCTAAGACACCCCTCAAATAAATGTTTTTCTTTTTAAGAATTGCTATGACCATGGTGTCTATTCGCAACAGTAGAAAAATCCTAGTTAAAACACTGAGCACTCGGGCTCAATCCTGGTTTCTGGTAAGTTCTTAGTGGCTAAGGCAGAACCCATATATGGTGGGGTGCTTTCGGTTAAGAACTCACATGTGGACTGCTTAATTTAAAAGTGAACTAATACAATCTAAACAAAAACATGTTTGGCATGTGTTTGATACCAGAAAATTTCTGTTGCTGGGCATGGTGGCACAGCCTTTAAGGCCCAGCCACCAGACAGGGGCTCTTAGTGAGTTAACACAGCAAGTTTTAGAGCAGCTAGGACTATATTGAGAGACCTTGTCTCAAAAATGAAACACCCCCCAAACACTATTATCATCTTGAAAATAAACTGAAGGGGAAAATTAAATTGACCTAATTTTACTCCAAGTACATTTTCAAAGAATAAAGTAAACAGTACGATTTGTAATGAAAAGCAAGTAAGCAAAGAAAATCTAAGGCAGGGTGAGATCATAGCTAGAAAGCCAAGTTATTTCTCAAAATGATTATTTCTGGTATGACCTTCTCTTCAGCTAACTGATGAGACAATCACTTGCTTCCTCTTGCTCAGAAACACACAGCCTTCCGTGGCTTATTTATAACCTCCTGGGAAGAACAAGCAGGGAAGAAGAAATCTTAATTATGCATTTTCCACCCAATGCTTCCATGTGACTAGGATGAAGTGTTAGTCCGCTTGTATCATGGTATCTTTTATATCTGAGCAAACATACCTAGCTTCTGTGCCTGCCTCTAAAGGAAGTCAATTTGGTAATTTCTTGTGCAGGGGGAAATTGGTGGTGTTGTGCAGAGTTGGTCAGTGACCATCAATGGGATCTCTGTTAGTTCACTTTCCATCAGGCAGATGCATTTTCCCCCCAAAGCTGTGATTAAGAGAGTTGCCAAGCAGCTAGAGCTAAAACAAACAAATGAACAAACAAGCAAAAACAAAAACAAAAAAACCCAAATACACAAAACCCAGCAAGCAATGTAATTCTTTCATGTCACCACCTCTGCCTTTGTGCCCATTATGCCCGATGCTGGCTGACCCACTCTGAAATAGATCCATGAATGAGTTCCTATGCCTTGGGCTGTTTCTTAGCTCTTGGAATCTTAAAGCTTGATTTCCAGCAGCTGGCCACTCTCAGCACTCAAAGGGCGGCATGCACGATGGAACTGAGAAACTGGAGAAGTTCATCAAAGAACTTTCAGGTTTGCTTCTTTCTGTTAGCTTTGTGCATGCAAAGCCTTTGCAAAGGTCTGTGCCCCTGGCAGAAAAGAACACCACGGAGCCCTCTGTGTTGTCTGGCTCTTTGACATATACACATATATATATATATATATATATATATATATATATATATATATATGTGTGTGTGTGTGTGTGTATTTTTTTTTTTGAGATCTTCACCTACACTTATATGACCAGTCAGTTAGTAGACTCTCCTTTTCCTCACTCGGAGTCTGTGAGAGTGAGCAAAACTTGCCCTGAGCAGCACAAACCATGGTGTCTACCCAGACAATGAAGGTCATTTTTCTTCTATATTGCTATGAGAGCTTGAATTTGAGTTGTGTGTTAGAGTCCCCAGAGAAGAAATTTTTGTATTGATGTTTTCTTTATTACTGAAATGAGCCACTGTCCCCAGGTACCTTTGGCAGTCTACAAATGACCTTTGTATCACCAGACCTTGGAGATGATGGAATTGAGTTGACTAATTCTAAATGTTACAGCATTAGTGAAAAATGTCTAAGAGTCACTTTGGGGACCTAGAAAAAATGTGGTTTAACCTCAGGTGTTTACCCATCATTCTGTCGATGTGGTGACTGTCGCATGGTGTTGGTTTTAGGGTCAACAGTGCAATGCTCATCTCTTTCCTACTCTGTTTCCCCCTCTGTGCTGTTGTCCAAGGCTGAAGGGCCCCATGCTCCCTTAACTGACCTTTGAGCCTCAGCAGCTCCTTGTGGCCTGATCTTCTCAGCTTCCCTTTCTGCTTCTCATCAGCTGTGCAGTCGAGTTAAATTCCTTTGACTATGTCAGAACCAACAGGTAAAGTACCTCCTTTTCACTGTGGGATTATAGCACATCATAATTTTAGGTTTGTGTCACAAACTCAAGGCAGATGGCACTTGAGTTCTTTCGATTTTATTTCTTTGTATCGAAAGTAAGTTTGGTTTATGTTATCAACACTTATGTGTGGTCTTCTTTCCCAGAGTATGTTTGACACTGGAACCTTATATCTATTTAACTCTACCACCATGGTGATAAAGAAATATCCCAAAGAGTACTTAGAGTCATCTAATGTTAGCTGGAAGGGTTTAATTGGAACCCTTAACAAGCCAGCAGCTGAAGCTCTGACATTGAGGATAACATTCTCAGTCACATGCCAGCATAGTGGTGATGTGGCACCACACACAATGCAAGTAGTCTGAGATGCAGGCATTCACAGTTTCTCCTTCCTTACACTTCCTAAAGAAAGTACAAAATGGCCTAGCGGGTTCTTCGGTGGAAAACAGTCAAATTCAACAAACAAATTCCTCCCTACCTTTGAGGGGAGAATGATGTACAAATGGATGGTGGATGGATGAAGGAGCCAGAGGGGACATACCCAATGAAAGCAGTTAGACAAGTGTGGATGTGGATGCAGTGGTTTTTTTTTTGGGAGGAGGATCTGAGTAGCTCCTTGACATTGTGCAGGACTTGAAGATAATAGAAGATATGGCTCTTGGTTGCCAGAGACTCTCTGCTGGATATAAGAAATGGTAGACAAAAGAGAAATTCTTGTGTGGGTTGGAATTTTTTTATTATTCTGGACTGGGTAAGAACTTGTAAGTCTGTAGCAGTGATTAACATTCTGAAAGTTGCGGTAATTTTCCTTTAAAAATAATTATTATAATTATTTGTAGGACATAAATGCTCTCATTCATAATCATTGAGAATATTTTTCTCTCATGGGAGAGAAAGACTCTATTGTGAATAATTTTCACTTTACCTTATCTATCCTATAGCTTAGAATAGGTGCCTGTCAGTATTAATCAGTGTGCCAATTGCTACTTATTAATTGTGCTTGTGATTTATGATTTTATAGTTATTAATTTACCCCTAACTGAATTTTTAATAAGAAAGTACAAAGAAAGCCTGTGTAATATCTCCATCTGTATCAAATATAACAGACAACTGTACTTGGAAGCTTTCTTGTCTTGACCTCCACTCCCAGTTCAAGTAACTGCTTCCAAATTGCCTCACAGAGACTTAATATTATTTATAAATGCTCAGCTGATAGCTCAGGCTTGTTATTAGATAACTCTTACACTTAATCCCTATGTCTTAGTAACCCTCTGCCATGTGGCTCGTGACTTGTTACCTTATTTTTTGTATGTCCTGCTTGTTTGTCTGTCATCTGGCTGGTGACTTCTGACTCTGTCCTTCTTCATCCCAGTCCTCAGTTTGATTGTCCTACCTACTTTTATTCTGCATTGCTATAGGTGAACCGGCTTCATAATTAACCAATGAGAGTAATACATATTCACAGTGTACAGAAGGATTACTCCACAACAGCGATCCATGCTTTAAATGTTTTTCAGTGTATAAGTAGTTCCAGAGGTTATGATCCAGAAGACTGACAGTCATGTATGTCATCAATAGGCTGCAGGCATTTGGCTTTCAAAGTGTTTAAAACAGTTATTGCCTGTATGTCAGATATGTAGACTTCATTGGAACATCTGACTGTCTGGTTTTTTCTGAATACGTGGAAGACTTGGGACATTAGTTCTATAGCCATGACAATTGATGTTCTCTGATGTGCTTCTCAGTTTTGCTCATTACTTGAGTATGCCATTCCACGCAGCTGCTTCACAAGTCCTGGCTACTTCTTTTCTGTTTGTATTGGGGATTACTATTCCTAGGTAGGTACTAAGTCAGAGGTAGAAAAAGTGATGGATCTGTTATTATTCATGTTATATATCAGCACACTACATATGCTGTAATGTAAAATGTATTTCCTCTAATTTCAGTATTTCCTTTCATTTCTGATATCTTTATATGTATGTGGAATGCACTGTCTATTTGCCTCGTGGCCCCCTGATATCCCCCTTCTTCCCGTTTGAATTCCTCTTTCACCCCTATACCATCAAAACTCATGATGACCTCTTCTGTAGCAACAACTAAGAGTCATCAACTCCTCTAAAGGTCAATGCCTCCTCAGCTTCTCCTCTATCCAGAATGGAAAGTTGGAGGGCCCAGTCTTGGGCAGGATGCATAGCTGGATGGCAGTTTCCTGACATTCTCTGGGATATTTCTATGCTTCCTTTGTTGTGGAGATGTTGAGCATAAGTCACTTAAAAGTCTTAAGAAACTCTGATGATGAGAAAAAAATAGGACTGTTTTAATTAGAAGTACCTTTTTCTTTTTTCTTTTTTGATTTGTCTTCCTAGACCTCTTATCTGTGTTGCTAAGGTGAGCTGAAATCCATGTTTCTACCCTGTTGGTTCATCTACATGTACAGAATGTGGGTTCTCAGCCAAGGCTGTTTTTGTGTGAATACTGACTGCCACATGTCAACTATGTAGACACTTCAGAGCTTCTCTGTGCTTTTATTTTGATCTTCTCATTAATGATTTGGTGATTGTTATAGCAACCACCTTGGAAGATTGTCTTAATGATAAAATGGGATAATCTAGAAAGGGCAATTGGCTCAGAATAAATTAAAAAAAACAGCTATTTTTACTTTGTAAAAGGTTTGACACATAATCTCATTTCAGTGCAAATTAGATTCTTTTTTCATAGTGCCAGGGATAAAACCCAGTGTCCCATACATGCTAAGGAAGAATTCTGTCATTGAGTTGTTACTGAAAGGTCTTTGGCTTAAGGGTGGCACTGAAGGGGATTGACCTTTGGGGACTTATTAGAAGAGCTGTTAATGGCACAGAAAGACAGCATAGCAGTGGCTCTTGGGACATATTAAGCCCACGAGGCAGGTTGGAGGGTGTCCCTTCTTATATTTTTGATTGTGAGCCTAGCCTTTAACGGCTGAGCCATCTCTGCAGCCGATGTCCCTTCTTAAAGGTTTCTGAGGAAGGGACAAGCAAGCCTTTTCTGATTCCCAGATGGCAGGAAAAAGTGTGTGTGTGTGTGTGTGTGTGTGTGTGTGTGTGTGTGTGTGTGTGTTGTCTTGTAATATAGGGAAGGAACATATATGACCTTGAAGATGGGGCTGTGCAGAGGAGGGCTTCTGCTGTGAATAGGAGAGAGGCAGCATGTCTCCTATCGCCCAGCAGCCTCTGGGATGGGGCCAGCCCTGTCAGTCAGCAGCTGTGTTGCAGTACTTTCTCTACCCCAGCAGGTGCCTTCGTGACCTAGCCTAGAGCCCTAGACATTGTGTCCTGGATCTTCACCCTCTCTCTGTAACATGAAGGAAGTTTCCTCTGCAGAGTACAACATTGTGGTGGTGTCCTAGCCCTTTGGCAGAAGGCTGTCTTCAAGGGTTGCTTCTTTCCAAAATGAGTTTGCTGAAGATGAATGTTAAGTGTCCATGTTCCAATTCCCAATCCCACAAATCCTTAAAGTCTTTGTAATCAGCTGTAGAACTGCATCCAGAAGACACATAAAGTACTAATTGATTATACAAGAATATACTATATCTTTGATATCTTTGATATATGTTGTGTTTAGAAATTCTTTTTTTAAAGGATCTTTAAAGGGGGAGAATTGTTGTTGACTTTTTTGGAAGACAGAAAAGCAAGTTTACTCCTATGGCTTAAAATGATTCCATAAGCCAATGCCTTTTTATCATGGTCTATGAGGTGAAACATTAAGTTGGGAAGATGCTTTCGCCAGGGATTTAGGGCCATTCCCTTCCATCTTCTGGTTTTTGTTTTCCCCCTAGAAAATAAAAAGGTTTTAAGTGGGAAATCATAGAACTGGTGTCAGGAGAACTATTTCGTGGATTTAAATTCCAGTTTCTCAAACACAAAGGATCCCATATTGCTGAAGAACCCCTGTTGAAAATGAAGATGGAGTGTGGTGTGCCACATTTCAAGAAAATGTCCTTCTAAATGATTGCAAAAACACAAATCTATCTCAGCTCTAGATTTTTCCATGTGGACAACCTTGTAAATTGTGTCCGGCTGCCATTATTAGTGCCATTGCATTTGTTTCTTCCCCGTCACTGTCAGTTAGGTGGGAGCTTTTCATCCATCTCATCATTGTAGAAACTCAAAGTATTTCTCCCGAGGCTAGAAGTGTTCTCAGGAGCTGCTTCATCCTGGAGTGTCCAGCAGTCTTTTCTAAAAAGAAAGGCTGTGGTTAGTCAGGGTTTCAGTGCCCGTGGTATCAGTGTAAGCTGACATGAACTGAGGACAACACGATTGGGTAATCATCAAAGGAAGGGACCTTCTGAGGGGCGCCCATACTGTTTTCATTGCGAACTGGTAGGATGTAGTTTGTATACAGGCTCACCCCCCTCTCCAGTATGAGGCTGTCCTGTCAACTGTGATTTAACAAGAAGCAACAGGCCAATGACATTGACACCACCTTTGCATGGGTCGAGAAAACCCAATGCAAATCCCAACAGGTTGTGAAGGTGTTGAAGCTGCAGTGCTTTTAACTGAGGCTGTTGGAGCAGTGTCTGACTACTGGAGAAAATACTGTAGGGCACGTCTTCTCATTCTGTGTTTAGTTACTCTTTTCTGAGTAAACTTACTCAGACCAGAGACATGTTCTTCCTCTCTTCCATTAGAAAAGTCTATACAGTACTTATCACTATTAAAAAAAAACTGTTTTAATTAAGTTTTAGGGTCAAAGAGTTCAGATATTCCTGGGATCAGTTAATTGAGTTAGCTAATTATTGTAAAAGTAGGTAGGATTTATAATGGTTTTATTATCAGGTCGTGAATTGGTTTCTTTCTCATTTGTAGGTATGTATAAAGAATTGTTTGGCATAATTCTTTACCTTGCCACACAAAGAGAAAATTTTAAATTACCAAATGAAAGTTAGATTTCCAGTCTGAATCACAAATCTTTGTAATCTGTAATGGGCTGACTTATAAAATTTTATAATTATAATAAGGCTATAATATGTTCTTTCTTTGGAAAAATTAATTCCAACTCATAATACCACATACATCTTCTTATAGAACCCCAATACTTGGCTTTTCCCTGTGTGTGTAAACAGCTAGGAGAGGTTTTCTTCTTTCCCGCCAGTCAGCAGGATGAGGCAATTCTAATTCATTTTCCCCTTTCGTGTGCTAAGGTGAGAGGACATGTACAGAGCCTCATCTGACAGAGACGTCGTCATCGGCAATCAGCTTGTGCTGTCTGACTTCTTGTGTTATAATCTCTATGGAAGGGAGTATATTGGTTACCTGGTTAGGACAGAAACTGGGTTCCAACAGGCGAAGATAAATAAGTGGAGGTTCCTACACTGGGCTAAACACCACAAAGACAATCTGGCTAGAGATGCTGAGGGTGACCCTGAGTCAGACAACTCATGTCTGGACGTTGAACAGTAACAACTGTGATGTTAGGCAGACATGGTATGAAGGACAAAACACAAAAGAGATGGATAGCTAAAAAGTAGTAATGTGTAGACTCTTGTGCTATTACAGATTTTACACAGAGAGATTTCGGCTTTTTCACTTTGTGTGGTTTAGCTTGTCTTGCAGATGGCTTTTAGTATGTTGTGGCACAGTTCTTAACTTATTCAGAGTTTTATTTTACAGAGATGTTTATTGTAGAAATAATAAATTTTTAAAAGAAAAATTCTAGTTGTAAACCCCTACCCACATTTCAAGTTTTTTTTTAAACTTATTTTATAGTCCTTTGTATTGCTTATCACTTAACATCTTAACTTAATTATTTAAATTGTTTTTTTTTTTTTTTTTTTTTTTTTTTTTTTTTTTTTTTTTTTTTTTTTTTTTTTTTTTTTTTTTTTTTTTTTTTTTTTTTTTTTTTTTTTTTTTTTTTTTTTTTTTTTTTTTTTTTTTTTTTTTTTTTTTTTTTTTTTTTTTTTTTTTTTTTTTTTTTTTTTTAGCAATTACTGGTTGTATTTCTATTTAGGCGTTTATGTGTGTGGTGTGGGTGTGTGCATGCATGCATGTTCACACATGTGTGGAGGTTCACATGTGTATGTGGGTGCCTGTACATGTGGAGGTCTAAAGTTGACCTCAGACTTTCTTCATATCATTAAGACAGGGTCACTTGATGAACCGAGAAATCACTGTTGGCTAGCCAGCTCTCTTTGGTTTCAATAGGCCGTGATGCTTGCAAGATGAGTCTCTCTGCCTCTGCAAGCCAGGACTCACTGTCTCCTCAGGGAGAACAGACTCTTATGTCAGTACGGGGATCCAAACTCCATTCTTCACATTTATGTAGCAAGTGCTTTGTGTTCTGAGCCATACTAAAGATATAAATAGTTTATATCTTTGTGTATAAATATGGCATTCTGAATTTAGCATAACTATATTTAAACATAGACAACACAGTTATTGTCTTTTAAAATGCTTTACAATGCTTCCCTCATTTCCTTTCTCTTTTTTTGTGTATTTGTGAGTACGCGCACGTGTGTGTGTGTGTGTGTGTGTGTGTGTGTGTGTGTGTGTGTGTGTGTGTGTAGGGTTTTTAAAGGTAGCATTGCCTTTCTGTCTCCATCTGGGCAAAAACAGTCAAAGGTCCTTCCGCAAACTTGTGCTTTCTTCAATCAATTCCTAAAATTTTCCAGTAGATCAGATAGACTGCTCAGGATTTGGTCATCTATTCGTTTATTCTGGCCCAAGTCTAGGCTGTGGGAATATAATCATTAAAAAAGTCATGTTTTCTGCCCTTTTAGTCTTTAGTTCTTTAAGTCAGAATACAAATTAAAAAGAGAAATTCTAGGACAATTCTCTTGATGCCCTAAAATTCATGAGCATTAATCATGTTGGGATCCTTCCTCCTCCCCCCTCCCTTCCCCTTTCTCATTTACATCCACACAGCAATTAGTTTTCTGAACTGAAAGCGTGATAAAGGTGGAGGGTGGATTTTCTCTGACAGTGTAATAGTCTGTAACTTTCATCATTGCCCTGGTGTACAGGAGCAGCATTTCTCTTTATAGTACTGTGTGCTGGTAGGTCTGCTGCTGTCTCTTTTTAGGAAAACACTTCAACAATCCTGCACATGATATTCATCAGTGGCTAACGTTTACTACACCCTTGTGTTGATGTTGACTTGAGAAACCCAAATATCTTGCTGGTGAAATAAGATGATATAGTAGTTAGCACATCAAATGGGTAGGTTAGAATCCAAGTCCAAATCTATTTTTTATGGGTACTTGGTTTTCTGAATACTTCTCTGCAAAATGACTGGCTATGGTAGATAAAACTTATGTCTTTCCATATCAGATAATTATTGTGTAACAGACCACAGCAAATACTAGTACACAGATACAATAAGCATTTGTGACTCTCTGGGAGGTATCTATGGGCCGTCTGGGTCCTTCACCTGATTGATGTGGGGCAGGAGCTTCCTGTTTGTGATTGGGTCTGCTTTGCCTTCTGTAGTCCACTAATGGAGTGTATAGGGAGGGCTGGCTGCTGCATGAGACCTTGCACTTTTGGCTAGCAGATGACTTGCTACTGATGTAACAAAATAGCATTATGCATTTCTTGTTGTTCAGCAGGGTCACTTGGGTTCATTCACATAGCGCTTGCACACTTTCCAAAGAGTGAGCAGATATATAGGAGACCTCTTGAAATTTATCAAGTACTACCACATTCTGTTGTCAGAAACAAATCTCCAGACGAGATCTATTCAAAAGATTCAGAAATTGACTCCCAATCAAATAGCAAGATGTAGAGACTGGAAGGGAATGGAATTAGAGCCATTTTGCAGTTAATTTACTATAGGCTCTTTTTGTCTTTAATGTTTCCTTCAATCTGTGATCCGATTGGTTCTTTGAATATCTTCTAGTGAATTTGGCGTGGAGAGGAGCACACATAAGAAAATGGCCCATGACTATGTTGAAGACATTTTACCTAATATAAACTATTTTCACTTTCCAAACAAACACAAAAAAACAGGTACCCCCAGAAAGTTAGAAATATATTAAATAAATAAGCCTTATCTGTTAAGAATTTGAAACCATTTTAGAGCATTGTCTTTTGGGGGAGTTGGAGACTCGTATGACAGAGAGAAGGAAGCAAGGTCTGGCACCGTCTTCTGACCTCACAGGCTGAGTTGTCAGTGTTGAGATAAACACTAATCATATGCTCTTTTCTTTATAAATCTCTATATTTCATATACAGAAAGAAGGTAAAAGTTATTTTGTTAAGAAAGGGAAACAGTTTGTTGTTGAATAATTAATATTAAAACTCAATTCTAGCTGGACATTGAGATGTGTGTGTGAAATCCTAACTCTCTGGTGTCAGAGGTACTAAGGAGGATCACCACCACTTTGAGCCTACATTGGTGTACATAGTGTGTTCCCAGTCAGCCAGGCCCTTAAAAGAAAAACAACACCAACCAACAAACTAAACAAATGAAAAGTCTTATTTTGCTTAAGGGAAAAGCTTTACTTGGGTATGCACTTAATTAAACTATTTTCACAAGAATGCTTTATTGTAGTCAGAGGTTTTGGCCAGTTAGGCCCAAGGTCCAGACCTTCAGTCCCACAGCTGCTTAACCCCAAATGATCACAGAAAGGCTTATATTAATTATAAGCATTTTAGTCTATGGCTCAGGCTTGTTACTTGCTATCTTTTAAAACTTAACTCATTTCTACTAATCTATGTTTTGTGTCTGTCCTTTTGCAGATGATGCCTACAGTATCTCTGTTTGACTCTGCTCTCTTTCCTTTTTGTCTATGCTTGGATTTTCTGCCTTCTTATAAGTTGCTTAGCCATAGACCAAAACAGTTCCTTTATTATCCAATGGTAATTCATAGCATACAGAAAGAAATCTCACACCACTTTATATTTTCAAGAGCTTTTACATATTATAGGCTCATATTCCTTTGAATAAATAGGATCATTTTTGGCCACCAGAAAAGATATCTTATTTGGTCACCAAAATCTATTTCCACTTGTTTTAGCTTCTAGCCTCTCTTGCAGCTTGAAGTATTGTCTGAGATTCCCTAACCCGTATGAGTGGGAAAACATATGCCACTTCCTCTCTTGTTCCCTAAACTTGTCATGGTACACTCTTTCTTTCTTTTTATCCTCTCTCTCATTGGGTTGGCCACACCTAGAGTTACCTTGGAGGCCATAGGTTGACTTTGAAAGTGCCATTGTGCACCTGCACTACTATAGGCTCCTAACTGCCTATAGTAGACCCTCTGTCACATAGAACATCTGTCCTTGGACATTAAGCAAATGAGATATATCCCTTTGCACAGGGAATCTGTTTGTTTCACAAGTGTAATCTGCTTTAACTAATGCAGCAAATAGCACATTTGCTTGAAAAATCAAGGCAAGAAAGCCTTCCCTAGGTTATTGTGTCTGTCCACCACTATACAGAGTTGGCTATCTCTCATGTGTGAAAGACTTAGCTTATTGCTGATATTTCTGCTTCTGGGAACTCGGAATTTGTTAGAAAAGCAGGCTTCTAAGCAGATGACTATTACACAGTGTACAAGGTAAATGAATATATCACAGAGAACTCATTATCCAGAAACTCAAACAAGAGAAAATTCTTTTTCTACGGCACTCCAGAGGTAGCTAGGCAATTCAGAAGTAAGATAGTTTAATAACATGGGTAAGTGGTTGGTATTGAAAGTTGTTATTACACATCACATTAATTGGCAGTTACTGAGTACCAGGCTCAATCTCTATCCCTAACTGTAATAACTCTGTTTATAAAAATACACATTGTATTTTTTTAAGATAAAGAAACTGAGGCATATATGGTAAGCAGGCAATGTAGTTTCCCATAACTCAGAAGTGACTCACCTGCGCTTTGAAACCAGATAACCAGTGTCTAGGCTGTTCCTCACTGTGCAGTGATCAGCAGGTTGATTGTATAGTTGACTTTGTTGACTGTAACGGACACTGATTTATGGATGTTGGTGGACATTTGATGTTTTTAGATTGTGTCCTTTCCGCTCATAGGCTGAGGTTCTAACCTTATACTTTGGCAGATACTTTGCATTCTGCTTACACCATTGTATGATGTGGGATGCCTTTCTGTATGCTGTGAATTATCATTGGATAATAAAAGAACTGTTGCCCTATGGCAAGCCAGATTAAAAGCAGACAGGAAATCCAATCATGGATAAAGGGGACGAATAGCAGAGTCAGGGAGAGATGCTGTGAGCTGCTGCTGAGAGCGCAAGATGTAAAAGTACAGGCAAGCCATAAGCCATGTGGCAAGACATAGATTAATAGAAATAGGTTAAGATGCGAGCAATAGCTAGCAATAAGCCTGAGCCATAGGCCAAACAGCAAAGAATATAAGCCTTTGTGGGATAATTTGGGTCTAGGCATTAGGGCTGTGGGTGGGTCAGAATCTTGGGGCTAGGCCAGAGAAGACTGGTCAGAAACTGCTTACTACAATTGTATGTTCATGTATCATCAGTATTCAGTAAAAGAGTTCTCTGACATTTTGTAAGTTTCTGTGATCATTAAAAGGGTAGTACCTGTTTAACAGACTCAGAGATGGGCTGGTGAGGTGGCTCAATGGTAGGATGCTTGTTACTATGCCAATGTGAATATTTAAGTTCCCATGTTCAGGACCCACATAAGAAGCTGGATATAGTGGTAGGCACCTGTAACCCCAACACCAAATCACATGGGGTTCGAGACATGCATTCTTGGAGCTTGTTAGCCACCTAGTGTAGCAAAATAAATGAACTCCGGGTTCAGTGAGAGACCCTTTCTTAACATATGAGGTGACAAGCTATCAAGGAACACACTTAGAGTGAATCTCTGACCTACAAGTGCTGATACACTCTCACACATTACACATGTCAGAGGTAACAACTCTCCATGTATTTTCTTCCTAAGATTATTTTGATGAGTTTTCAGTTGTTCAGGATGTGTAGTATAAACAAATTAGCCCTTGTTTATAATGGCTTTCCATTTGGCCTTCTCCTGAACATAGACACAGTAATGCTGAGGATAGAGTTTATGCCCCTGGACCTCTTCCAGCAGAAGGACAGGTCTTGTTATCTCCATCTATCCTTCAATGCTTCCTCAGACAGAACCTTTAAATTCTTCTGTTTTCAGTGCTTCAAGAGAATGGGTTTCCCAGAAAGGGCCTACAATGCTTTTTACTGATTTATTTTTGCTTTTTTCCTCTATAATACTCACACAGCATGATTTGGTTTGGCAAACAGGAATCTAATCTAAACTTCACATTCTCTTTTTCTTGTTAGGCTCAATTGGAATGTGGACAGTGCCATTTTTATTGCTATCAACTACATTTCTTTTTCATTTTTATTGCTGTTGGACCTTTTTTTTTCTGAGACTTATAACATATGGAGCTTCAAGTGGAGATAATTTCAGTTTTCCTTAAAATATTGTGACTGCATTTTCACTTTTTCCCTTCACCTGTGGTGATTTTTCTTTGGTAGAGGAAGGTTGCTGGGAGTAGATTGTGAATACACCACTAGCTGTCCACTGGACACCTCTGATTTTTGAATCAGGCGGCAAGGCAGGTGCTAAAATATTCTTGGAAATCCTTTTTCCCTGAGGCCATTTCATCTGGCTAATTCTGCACGTTGTTGAATCTGTGAGGGTACGATGTGTGCATATTCTCTGACAAGAAAGAATAAAAGCAGGAAGCGGGCAGTGTCAGCTTACTGACATTGGCAGCTCTTCTGTGGAAGTTTAGATGTAAATTATGATCCTGGTCGGATCTGCTGCTTGTACTACAAGAAGAGGCTTGAGAGTGCAGCCACGCTGGCGAAGGAAATTGTAAACCACAGGCTGCCCCTTTGTTCCTCCAGCACAATTGCCTCGAGCCTTCAAGAATGAGTTCAGCAATTTTTTTTCAATCATCAGACATTTATCATATTTGTCCCAACAATGTTCCCGAGGTCAGATAGTGAATGAAGAACCTGAGCTTTTAATTTTCAGGACCAGGTCTAGTTCCTTCTAACCTTGCTTATTTTGGAAAACTGCCTTGCCTCTTTTCTTTGTGATAACAGCAGTTAGGGCTCCTGAAAGTCTTGGGTTGGTGCAGGGGATGACACTGTTCTTGTCCTATGATGGAGATTGAGTCTTGACTCTTTCCTGTTTATCTAATGAGATCTTCATGAAGTTACTTATCTCTTGACTTTGATGTCACATCTGAAATGGGGAGAAGACCGTGTTCCTCCAAGCTCTGTTCAGGATTAAACAATGTGGGGAACAAATGAAGTCTTGAATAAATGTGTATTGGTGCTTGGGCACAACCATGTCAAAAACTCTAATGCCTCTGACATATAGAAATGGCAAAACTGTTCCCCAGTGAGGCTCAGAGAGACAGCAAAGGCAGACTTCAGTTCAGGTTCAAGTGCTTATTAATGACTGGTCAGGGAGTGCAAACAATTGATTAGGGTGGGCAAAACCCGACAACTGTTGCTGCCTCCTCTGAGATGACTGCCACTTGAGATTGCTTTTCTGCCGAGACCTCCCACTGACCTTCTCCTGCACATAATAGCGTGCTACATTTCTGGGTTGCATACTAGGTGCTGTCCATTGGAGCGAGCCCACCTCACTCCATCCCAGCTTTTCTCTGTGTGTCTCTCTCTAAGTGCCTACTATTTCTTCATTGCCTCCAGTTTTCAGGACCAAGCCCTACAGGACTTGGCGTAGCAAGGCAGTGCCTGGATATCTTCAAAACCATGTCTAGTACATAGTAGCTGCCCATTGAATTGTAGTTATGACTGTATTCAATGATTGTTTCCTTTAATCAAGCCTCAGAGCTGGATGATTCTGGCAAAATACCTAAAAAGGTGCAAAGATGTGCTTTCACGAAAAGACCAATCATACTCTTATTTAATGACACTATTTTTATTAAGTATACATGTTATATTACCGTTAGAGTATTTTTCTTCTTACTATTATTTTCCAGAATCAGCGTATGGAATTCTGGGTCCTACCTGGTTTGAGAGTTTGTGGGGCAGAGTGGGGAGAGTGAGAGCCAGAGGTGGAGCATTATCTGGCTTTGCATTCTGGTCCTACTACCTGCTAAGTCTTGACCTTTGGAAAGACTCAGTGTCCTTGTTCCTAGGCTAGAGAGAAAATGTTAATGTAAGTAAAACTCACCTCTCCCTAAAGTGGAGGCAAGAGATAACAAAATGCTTCCATACCCTTTTTAAGGTGTTTTCAAATATCATCTTGACCTTCCACAATCTCCCAACAGGGCACCTGTTTCTCTCAGCATCCAGTACTTTGCTTCCACAGTGCTCAGTTCAGTTGGTATTCGTGTGTTTATTTGTATATTTGTCTGCTAGGTCTCTCTTCCCTGTGGCTTGCTGTTTGCTTTATTCACCATTCTATTGGCATACTGCTAGTGCTCTATAAATCCTGGCTAAATGACCAGATGAAAGATAGGACAGCAAGAAAGGATGGCAGCCAGCAGCTCTGGCTCCCCTCTGTACACCCGTATCATTTATTTGTTGCTTCATTTCATATTGCTTTTTCACATCACCTGTTGTCTTGTTAATTAGCTCTTGTAAAATGGCTAATTATTTTCATATTTCCTCCAATAGGTAGTAAGGCCCTTAATTGCCCATGCCATAGATGAGAGCTCACAGATTGTACAGTGCTTTGCATAGCAATTATTTGTTGAATAAATGAACCGGCAAAAAGAAGAGAATTCATTCTGGAATTTTTACTAAGGGTTGTAACTTTGGGAACATGTCATGAGGTCAGAGTATATTTAGAATGGTCACATTGTTGTTCTTGTCTAGTTCTATCTATTCTTCCTATTACAATGTAATCATGATCATTGAAATGTACAAAGATGAGATCGGGGGCAGCCAGATGGCTTGGTAAATAAAGGCATTTGCTGCCATGCCTGATAACTTGGAGTTAGACCCCCAGGACATCCATGGTGTAAGAATTGAACTGACTCCCTCAAGTTATCCTTTGACCTCACTTAGAACATCATGTGCCTATGCATGCATGCACACATGCATGTGTATGTGCACATACACACAGACACACACCAATAATAATGCAGTAATTTTTATAAAAGAATTATGATGCCATAGTGAGCCTCTGTCTTTATTATTCTTTGTGTGCGTCTATCAGTGTCTCTGTGTTTGGCCCATTGTGGTCCCACCCTGGCCACACTCCATCCTATGATGAAGTTGCTCTGCATCTCCATTCCTTTCTCAGGACCATGTTTTCTGAGAACTGCCCTTTACCTTCTTCTTGGATTTCAGTACCCTGGTCCCTTTCTATCTTTTAGTTTTTTCTTCTGTCTTTACTGCCCTTTCTGCAGTGGTACCTGCACTCAGATTCACAGTGGATCAGCTGCTTCTGGATTCAGGCTCTCCCTATGGATAGCTTGAATCTGCTTGGTGCTGTTTCTGCTAAGTGTCAGAATCTTCAAAGTCATGACCTCTAATCTCAGCCAGACTTCACTGCTGAGGCCAATCTTTTATTAATTCTTAAAATATTCTCTCTACAATTCTGCTTTCCTGCCCACTCTTTCCAAGGAGGCTAAGTAGTTTTAAGTACTTTTTCTGTGGCCATAATTGTGAGGATTTAAACTCAGAGACTTTGGCAGGGTCATTCATACTTTATTACCACCTCTTGATTTGTTTTATATGTGCCCATATGGCCCACACAAATATGTGGAGTGATGTTTTACTGATTTTTCTCCTTCTACAGAGAAAGTTGTTTGTGATATCTGGTAAAATATTAAAATATGATTATTATAGTTGGGGTATGAAGTTTCCTCTCCAAAGGCTTGGTCTCAGATGACAGTGCCATTTATCAAGGTTCTGGTAACTTCAGTACACACCATCTGCCCTGGCTTCCTTCAGTGATGAACTGTGATGTGAAAGTGTGAGCCCAATGAACCTTTCCCTCCTCAGCTTGCATTTTGGTCATGATGATTTATTGCAGCAATAGAGTAAGACATCATCTAACTGGAAGAAGTCAGAGAATTTTGGTTTTGGTTTTTGGTATTTATCAACAGTTTCCTGTCCACCAGAAAGTGAAGACTAGTGTTTACTGAGTACCACTGCCACCATGATGTTCAGCACAGGTGCATGCAGCCAAGCACCATAGACTAAGCCAGGAGCTAGAATAAATTTCCCCTTCATTTGGTTGTTTGTGTCAGAATACATTTGACAAGAAGGGGTGGAGACATGTAAGAATAGCTTCAGTTGAAGGACTCTAAATATACTTTAGTGTTTTTAAAATCACTATTTATCAGATGTTTCTATTTGGCCTTTGGACATATTTTCTGTTCTCAAAACCTCTGATATTCATGAGCTGTTTTTCCTACCATGTCACTATTAACTCCTGGCTGGAAAATGAAGAGTTAAGGCTAGCTGTGAGACCTCCACCTGCAGTTCTTCAGTCATCAGAGCAGCCCAGTGTTTGTCCTGTCCCTTCCTTCTTTCCAGACTTCTAATGGCATCCTGTTTCCCTCCAGACTGGATAATGACTCTTCTACCTGGTCTCAAAGTCCTCCATAGCATAGTCTCACCTCATTTTTTTAAATCTATCTCCATTTATCCAGTGATGTTTGCCATGCTTTCTTATGCCCACATTTTCTCTCATTGTACTTCTCAAATCTACAATAGCCTCTTTTTATTTTTCCCAGCCTCAGCCTGCTGAGTCTTGATTCTGTGATAGAGGCTCCTGCAGTCTTTGGTGGCCTTGACTCCTGCCTTGTTCTGTAGATGTCCTTTTTCCTTCTGCCACCCCCTCTGTCTCCTGCTGAATTTCCTCCATCCCTGTGAGGTTCTGCCACCTCTTTGTCTGCCACCATACAAAGAATGGTGTATGACTTGTACACATTCCCATCACTGAGCTTATTGTATCAACACTTGTAAACGTCTCACCATGAGTAAATAATTTTCATCCAATAGAATCACCCAAGAAAAGTCTTTATAGACAGTACATATTATTTACAACACAGAGGAAAAGAAGGCATTTTGGAAACATTTTCACTAGATCTGATATGAACATTGTCCTTGTTTAACCAAATAATTTAATTATGAAAACAACACAGCCTTTGCAATTTCTAATTAATTTATTGATAACACTTTCTCTGACCTAGATATAGCAGTTAAAAGGAAAACAAGTGTAAAATGCTTTGGAAGTTTGGCTATATTTAGCTTGGTAGATAAGCTGAATTTTGAGAACACAATTTTATTGAGGTACAATAGCAGGTTGGAATCCAAAGAAGATGGCTTAATTTCACTCTGACATTGAAAAGCCAATTCAAAAATAGACTATTTAGCAAAAGGATACATTTAGTTTTAAGTCAGTTTTCTTTTTGAGTAGTATTTTGGTAATGTTTAGCTTAGCTTTTTTACAAACAATCACCACTAAAATCTCATTTTCACTTTCATTTTCTCTGTTGTGACCTTTTAGTCCTTTATGCTTTAAGATGGTCACTTCTTCAAAGTATTAATGTTTTGGGTTAAATTTACAGGTGAACATATGGTAAAATATTCACCTTGAAGACTGTGTTGGCTGCAGGAATTTTTCCAAAAGTGAGACATAGATTGTGACGTGTTCATTTTTAGGTGATTGTGACTCTTAAAGCACAGATCAGGTTTTTAGAAATACTGGCTTTGTGGTTTATTCACTTAACTCAACTTCTGGTTGGTGGTCTCCACTCTGGCTGGTGATGAAAGGGCCAGCATCACTTCTAATTATACTCCCAGCACATGTTTGCCTATAATATTTTTATTCTTTATGGTTCTAGGACTTCCATCTCCAGGAAGCTGCATGTCTTTACACAGCAAGAAATTTATATTTAAAGCTGTAAAGCAAAAATACCTCTTGAAATTATTTAGTAAGAGCATAAGTCATTATTTATTTATTTATTTATTTATTTATTTTTAATGTCTGTGTGTTTTTAGAAGACTCTAGTATATAGCTCAGGTTAATCTCAGACTAGTCATCCTGCCTCAGTGTTTGAAGTGTTGAGACTGTTGGCAGTGTGAAGATTCATTTGACCCAGGGTACTCATTTTTATTCAAAGAATGTCTTCATGTAAGGTGCATAAAGTTAAAAAGCTGTGCTTACTGATTAGTATTTGGAAGAAACAATCCTAATGGAGAGGACTATTAGCTTTTCCAAGCCATTCTCATTTCGTACTGTGTAGCTTCTATTGATAGTACTGTTTTGGAGAGCCATCTTGGACCAAGATGCCAGCCTGCCTGAAACAATAAAAACAGCTTCATTTGTGCTATACTGTTTCTGTGTGTGCTAATAATTCTTACTAATGTCTGACTGGTGACTGTGCACTCTCGGCTTCATTGTACAGATGGTGTGGTTGGGCTCTCCATGACTAACTCTTGATCACCACGTCTTTTAGTATCTCCAGTGGCCCCAGTGTTTCACAGAGCAGGCAACTGTATCAGTGAGGTCAGACTGGCTGCTTCTTTATATTTTTAGGACTAATCTCTGATGCTTAGCTTCTCTGAGTGAGCCTTGTGTTTCCCAGGAGCTGTCTGTAAACTGAATTGTTTTTCATTCACTGTTCCAATTTAGAAATGTGTTGTTTCATGGTCTCAGCTACAAGAAATCATTGTCCACTCAGGTCGCATAAATGGTCAACCTTACTGTTAATTTAGGGCATTCAAACTTACTTATGTCAATGTTTCTCATTCATATTTGGTGTGGTTTTTAGATCTTGGTTAATGAAGACTTAAATGTCATTTGAATATACTGGAGTGTATGTAAGTGTGTTTTTGAACAGAAAATAATGGTATGACAGCTTGATGGATGGTAGATACCTCTTGCCAAGGATGGAAGCATGTTCAGGAGTCCCATGCCATTCCTACTCCATGCCACATGATCTTCTGTTTTCTGATAGCCACAAGTGATTATCTATCCTGGATAGAACCAATATAGAAAGGGGAAAAATATAGAAGTTTTTTCTTCTTCTTCATCTAGCTGTCTCACAAATGCTGAGCATACCAGATGCCTAGATATCCAGATAAGTCAAGTATTTGGCCGAGCGCCCACTCCTTGTCTTCTTTATATAGCCTGGAATATTATTTGTCTTGGAGATAAAATGACAGGATTATAAATCGTTACCTAGACTCTTTTAAGTCCACTAAGATGGAAAGCTGCATTAGGTCAGGCAAGAGAAGGAGTCTAAATTGTGAGCCATTTGCTTGAAATGAGAATACCTGTGTAAGAATTGTTGGGATGGATGTTTTTGATCAGAAGCAAAACATAAACTCTAAATGTAAATCACCAATTCTCTCCTAGCACCTTCAAAGTAATGCATTACACTCATGCCCAGGCTGCGGTATTATTGAGGCAGAAAGGCATTACTATATGTAGTAATGTGCTGTGAAGATTTTCATTATTGCATCTCAGCAGGCTTGGTTTTAGGCAGAATGATGAAGTAGGTGAAGTCAGCCTTTGCTCCCCACTGCTTCCTGCAAACACAGCCGCTTTTCTCCATGGACTCCATCTTGATGTTGTCCAATGAGTTTACACTTTATCACTTTTATTGGGGGCTGTTTTTGTTGTTGTTGGGGTGTGATGGTAGGGCCTCACTCCTATCATTTTATTACCAATACTTATGACTTTTATTAGTGAATGCTTGATTTGTCTCTGCCCCTGGGTGTATGCTCTGCATGTATTCCTTTCTTATGGGAACACACACACACCCTCCATTGCTCCGACCATGAATTCCATTCTCTGTGTTTTTCCCTCTTTGGTATCACATTGTTTTCCTCCTTCATTTGATATGTACCCTTAAAGAAATTTACTGCATGTGTTAACATTCCATAGTTTAAAGTTCTTAGAATCTTTAAGAAGATAGCTAAGTTGAAAACTCTAACTATGGTAATATTGAGCCATACCTCTTTGTTGAATATTCTATCATATTTAATCCTTACAACTACTTCTCAAAGGTGAGGATAATGAACTCTACTTTAGAGATGAGAAGGCTGAGGGGAATGACTGAGCAAATGTCTCGAAGATCATTGGCCAGTAGTTGCTAGAACTGGGGTTTGAGCCTGGAGTTGGCTGCATTCGTTCCTACTCTGTGCTTTTTGTGAGGGAGGGAAAGGAAAAGGGACAGGAAGAGTGTGGAAGGAGAGAGGGATGAGGTGGCTGACAGAGAGGGGCGAGGCTTTTCTTCATCTTTCATTTTGTGTGACTTTTGCGTTATCATAGTGACTTCTTAGCTGCTTATCACAAAGGAAGTTTAGGGTAAAAGAAGACGTGGTAGATTGTTTATTGGCTCCATCGAACTAGGTAGTGGGTCTCTGTAACATGAAGTCCAGCTGGTTAAATCTCTCTTTTTTTAAATATTTATTTTTATTTTATGTGAATTGGTGTTTTTGCCTGCATGAATAAGTGTGTAAGGATGTCAGATCTTGGAATTACAGACACTTGTTAGTTGCCATGTGGATGCTGAGACTCGAACTCAGGTCCTCCAGAAGAACAGCCCGTGCTCTTAACTGCTGAGCCATCTCTCCAGCCCCAGCTGGTTAAACTTTAAGATGGAAATATCTTTATTCTGAATAGAAATAATACTGTTACCACCTCTTTGTCACACACGTACATTTTACTAGATGGAGTGAGGACTTACCCTTCCCATTTAAACAAACAAACCAACAGACAGACAGACAAACAGCTTTTATCTCTCTATTCACTTAAAAATAAAGCATTTCTATTGAGTTGAATGTACTCCCTGTCTGAGCTTTCCCGTTGCCTTTCACATCCTTTCTACCTTAGACCAGGTCATTGGAGAGACTCCCAGGAGACTCTGGGATGGCAGCCTCTCTGGCTGTGTGACCTGTCAAAGATGGTCACACCCCTCTGCCACTGGATGCCCTCTTCCGAATGGTGGCCTTGACAGTGGGTTTGTGGCTGAGTGAGCTTAATAAAGGGATTATTTTAAAGGTGATGGAAGGGCTTATATGTGGAAATGACAGGAATGATGCAGCTCCCCAGGGCTAGTGACTACAGAGAGGCAATATTAACCTTTCATCTGAAAGAGCAAGCTGAGGGGGTAATGATCTGAACCTAGAGGCTGAGAGGTTTGCTCTGTTGGAGCTGTGACCTCCTGGCAGAGCACGGCTGACAGGGAGCAAGCTGGTAAGTTCAGTGGCTGCCCTCCCTCTGATCTGCCTTCTCCTCCTTTGGCTAAGCCCTGCTGCATACCTTCTCATGAAGTCCACACAGAACAGTGATAAAGGAGCCATACAGGGGCTCTCACTCACACGCTATAACCACACCCTGCCAGATGCTAGATGCTTGTCTCTTGGTGACTGTCATTTTCGAAATCAATAACATTGAGAACTCAGCCACTCAGCCATCAGTGAGTTGAATGTCAAGTGCTATATCGACTCTTGGAAGAATTTTTATGTTGACTTTGACCAAATTAAAAACATCAACTCTGGCTTGGTTTTACCTAATTTCAAAAATATAGGGATCTTCCCTACACCTTGATACTTTACTGTTATTTGTGAAACATAACTCCTTTGCATATCAATATTTATAAAAGCTGGTAATGTCAGCTAAAGGACTGAAAACCAAGACATCTACGGTGTTACAGAAGCCTGAACCTGGAAAGAGTTTCCATTCTCTCTCATGCTCTCTTCTCTTCTCCCCTCTCTGGCTCCTTTGCTTCTTTCCTGTCTTTGCTTCCTACTATTTCCCCCCATTTGTGTGTGTGTGTGTGTGTGTGTGTGTGTGTGTGTGTGTGTGTGTGTGTGTGTTTATTTTCCTTTTATGAGCCAGAAATACCTTCTAAAGTCCTAGCAGAAATCATTAGAGGGAAGATTCGCTTGTCAGCCTACCCACTTCCCATCAGGTGTTATTGTTGGAAAGGTACTCCTTACACTGGGTAGAAATTCAACTCACTGTGCTTTTAACAGTTGCTCTAATTCTCCTAGCAAAAGCATTCTCCTTTAAACTTCGTAACTTTTCATGTGAAGATGTGCGAAGAAAGCTATCCATCCTTTCCCTGACAATGTCTCATTCCCAGACTGAACATTGCCCATTTCCCCACCTGTCCTCATATGGTAAAGGTAATTTCAAGAATCATTTGTTGTGCCCTCAACTGTAGGCAAAACACTTGGTCAAGTTCCAGGAGGGCACACCTGCAGTTTACAGCATGTCTGGGAGAAAAATGTAAACACCACACTACCAGACAGAAGGTTGTATGTTGAGTAGATGTTTAAGTTACATACTTAAGTCCTCATACAAATCACAGCTGGAAATGTTGACCAGGAGAACAAGGACAGGATGTGGGGGAACCAATAGCAAGCCTTGCCCAGACAGAGCCCGACTCTTCAGTTAGTTCATATCAGTGAGTATAGTCATCCAGCCTGTATTTTGTTCTGGCCATCTCATCCTCATTCCAAGCACTTCAGGGAAGACCTTTGCTGAAGCCAACATTCATTATGTTTAGCCCAACAGATGTCATTAAGGACCATACACTTCTGTAGTGAAGTGTATCCCAATCTCAATGGCTGGGGCTGCCAGGGTTAGAGTGATGTGATTTTTTTTAAAAAAAAAATATGGAACTCCCCAACCCAACCCCCCTCTGTCTTGTAGCCCCAATTGGCTTTGGTGTCTGCTTCAGAGTCCCCTTGAAATAAACCATGGTTTGCTTTTTATGCTAATTTTTAGGCTTGACTATTTCCATCTACTAAATAGGGCCAATGTCATTGAACCTCTGAAACATGAAGATGTAGGGAGAAAGGTGAGGTGATCATGTTTCTTTTAAAGTCTTGTCTTGTTCTGGTGTTCCACTTACATTCACAGCAAAGGCTATCTTCTAGCAAAGGTCACTGGGAACCAGGAAACAGAATGAGGCTGGGGATGTACTTTTGTCCTTGCTGAACTGTGTTTTCAGTTCAGGCCTCTTTGGATTATTTGTTTGCATTCTTTCCATCTCTTCAGCCTTGGGGGCCTTTTTTGGTGTCTGGCTCTCCACAGAGAAGCACCTGCAGTGGCTTCTTCCTTTTAATATCCAGTGCCAGCAGGTAGGGAGTCAGGTTATGCTGAAACAGACATTGCTTACAGTCTCCTCGGGCTCTGGATGAAAGTAAATGGAATTCCCCTGAATGAGTAGGGAGCATTTCATTAAAAACTTGAGTTGCAGAAAACTCTCTGTAATGGAGAGCTTTGAAGAACCATCCTTTCCCCCACCCCAGAATAATATATTTTAAATCATGTCTCTATAACCTTTGGCTGTGTTGTATATTCATCAATCAAAGAACGTAAATGATGGAGAGATCACTGATAGCCATTTATCCTGAATAATTTGTCTCAGGGAGTTTACTTTTATCTGAAGGCAGAATTGAAAGCCTGAGACACTTGCTGTATGTTTCCAGGTCTAACTGGCAGTCACTGTGCGATGAGTGAACATAGCTGTTATCTTTGACAGGTTGTGTAAATAGTAGCAAACTCAAGGATGTGCAGCAAGTGGAGGATACTGTGGCCCTCAGCAGGATCTATGGATAGGTGTGGCTGGCTGAAAAGATTTGAATAAAGAACACCTTTGCATGTATGAACACCTTGGCTCCTGCTAACATCACTATATTTATATTAAATGATTCAGCCAACGAACAGGTATCCAGCCCTTACTATGTAGTAAACACTCAGCCTATAGAAATAAGAATAATTTCTACCATGTATGGAGTTTCCAGTTTGGTGGAAGAGGCACAAAGTTAAGCATGTGTCCACTTAACTACTAACTGAGCACTACAGATCCCCAGATGCTGGACAAGTGTATTTTCAACAGATAGATGAGATCTTCAGTCTCTTGAGGCACTCAGACAGCTGATGATTATTCAAATAACCATAGAATGATATGAGGAAGAAATTCTTTAAAATAGGACCTCAGCTTGTTAGACTAGAAGGGCAGAATGCTCATGGCCATCATTGTTTTTCTATTACACCAGGGAGTAATTGCTGATGTAGATGTACATACAGGGAAACATGTCGGGGAGAGCTTTGCCCAGCTGAGATGGGTTGTAGAAGGGCCTTTGGGAGAGGTTGTGTTCACATCTTGGGAGACAAATAAGCAGTGTGGCTTCTAGGTCTCCAGCCTTATTGCATGTTCAAACCATTCAGCAAAGCAGATTGCAGAAGAGTATTTGAGAGAGTGACAGAAAGTTTGATCTGCCTCACTCTGAGGAATGCCACGCTGTTTGGTTAAGATGCCCTGAAGGTAGAGTGACACCTAGCATTAAGATCACTTAGAATTCCTCAGCAGTAGAGGTATGGAAACAGAAGGGGAAAGAGGGAAGTGAAAACAGAGAAGATCTAAAAATAGATAAAAGCAGCAGCTAGAGAAGTAGAGAAATGTAGCAGAATGATGTCACAGGAGACACCGAGGTGTGGTTGGGCAGGGAATATGCAGTTATAGATGATTCAAGCTGGCTGTGGACTCACTGAGAGCTGGGTTTGGCATTGCTTTCTGCATTACCAGCAGGTATAGTCTCAAGAACCAACAAGAGAATGGATGAAGATGCAGACATTCTGCAGAAACAAGAATCTCAAGGTTGTGTCTCAACACAAACACTCAACCAACCAAACCAAACAACCAATCAATCAACCCAAACCAAACAACCAAACTGATCCAACCAACCAAACCAATCAACCAACCCGACCCAACTTAACTCAACCCAACTCAACCCAACCCAACCCAACTCAATCCAACCAACCAAACATCCAACGAACCAACCAAGCAAACAAGCAAGACTACTTTAAACTACAAAGCAAAGTTATCATAATAGAATATGAATAATTACTGAGCAAGGAGGCAAGGAGGTGTTAGTTTCCACACAGGGGTATTTGACCATCCTTGAATCACATTACCTAGCCTATGCAAATAAGTGGTCCCTGTGCTCACAAAAATCATTCCATTATTTCTTTGCTGACATTTGACTCTCCTCTATGTTGTACTCAACATAATGACCTTTCCTTACCCTAATGCTAAATGATATCTTTGGAAATTGGTTTGAAGGTATGTCATCTACTAGTTGAAGTATAAGAAGCACAGTTATCGTAAAGTCAGCCTTGGTTCTGAGCATGTGATATAGGACAGCATTATTTATTATTTGTTTTTGGATCCCTTTTCTTTTTTTATTCTCCTTATGGTTTTATTTTAAAATTTTATCACATCCATTCATAACTCAAGAAGATAGTCACTGTGTTATAGGTGCTTTGAATGAATTAACTAATTAACTAATTAATTAATTGAAAACTCAAACATCATGAGCAGAAATCTGAAGATGGCCAGAGTATAGGGTGTCAGGTGCGGAGGGAGAGCACCATAGACTTAGTAGTATTTCAATCTAGGTTAACTCTTGCTAGTTAAACTTATTGCAGTGACATGATGTTAATGTCAACTGAGAATATGTTAGAAATGCAGACTCTTATATTTTTGGTTGTGAGCCTAGCCTTTAACAGCCGAGCCATCTCTCCAGCCCAGATGTTCTTTGCAATCTTGTGTGACTGGAAGGGCCCAGTTCTTTTAAGGACTCAGTTGATTAAGTTAGGCCTGGGGAAATAGTATCAACTGATTAGGGACTTCAGTGCATATGCAAACCTATCTCTTAGCAGCATCTAGATTAATACTTGAGTAAACAACAAGGAGAAGTTTATGCATGCTCTCCCCTACGTCTTCTAGCCCAGCCAGGTTGGCATAAAAATTGTATCTTCATTTCTCAGCAAATAGAAGCCATGTAATTCATCTTGGTTTATGACATCTAGTTGATGCTACCCTGACAGGTGGTCTAGCACCATGTCACATTGTGTCTCTGGGAAGATGAACAGTCTTCACAGTGTGTTGATGACTCCAGGCAGGTCGGTGTGGCTATGAGTTGGGACTCCTGTTGTGTCTGTTTAGGAGCCTGGGGCAGGTGTTGTACAGTAAGAACACAGGTAAAGGGAAACACAAGCTGTGGACTGGAGTGCTTTACAGCAGGTAGCTGCTTTATTGCCTTGAACTTTGTTAAAGTAAACTTGATTTATCAAGATTATAGCCTTGCACAATCTAGATGGAATGTGTTTGTGCCAGGCTTTATAGATTGTGAGTTAGTTGCTAGCCTTTCTAATCAAGTTGCAGATGGTGTTTGGAGCCCTATGTACATGGTGTTGCTTTTTTGTTTTTGTTTTTCCTTTTTCCTTTACAGATCTTTTAAACCTCAGGGTACAAACTTTCAAAGAGACAAGTGAGTGCATGCTTTCCTAATCTAAAAAAGTTATTTGCTTTTCTTTATTGTTGGAATGTATGCAATAACAAGATGCAACTGGGTACTGTATTTCATACAGTTTTAATCTAAGAACATATATTATTTTGGTAAGAATGTAAACATATCTGCACCTGATGCAGATCAAGGCAACAAAACCCTTTTTGAAGCTTACTGTGATTTCCCCGGTTCTTCAAAGTTTTCAAACCTTGGTCTTGACTCTATATTGTTCTTCATATTTTGTTTCCCCATTCTGTCCTGATAAGCTATGTTTCAATCAAAGCTTAATATACTGTTTCATTTCAAAATATTTGGTGGTTGCTTTTACACCCCCCTGATTGCTGTCCTCCCCTCTACACCTGTGGCTTGTCATTCTGTCCCAATGCTTAGCATCCCACAGTTGTCATGGGAAAGGGGACGTGTGTAAAGTGTATTACTCCTTCATAACACCAGAAAGGTGGGTTTTCAAAATAAATAGGTTGGGAAAATGGTGCACAACTTACAGAAGATTCATATTTGATTTTACTTTCCTCCCCAACAGCTTGGATAAATAGCTTTATTTATTTATTAATGTCTATATGAAGCATCTGTTAGACTGCTCAGGGAATTAGGAATTTTTACATACTTCCCCCCCACCCCAGAGTTGTGAATCTTTGCTAGGAGCCTGGCAAGAGAATACTAAATGGTGATCAGTTATCAGAGATATCCGTTGTAAATGCCATCTGTTCCAGACCTCACATTCCTTTAATGGCTTTCTTGCAGAAGCACTCTATTTATCATAAAGCTTGTCACTTGTGAGCTAGGTAGAAGTCTATAGTAATTTGGAGCGGGCATGCTAAGCTTGGATCACATAAGGCTTAATAGCATTTGTGATGTCAGGAAGGCTTGATATCTTTCCTTGTCTCTGTAAGAATACTTTTGTTATTTTTTTTTAAACAAACAAATTATTTTGTTATCTGAAGCTTGTCGGCTAGACCACAGCAACAATATGCAAAGTGGCATAAACCTCTGTGCAGATCATGTTGCAGCCTTGTTCTTTGGTGATTTCCCCACAGACGGCATCAAATTTGTATTCTGATTAATTACTTTTCTGTTCCAACTCAATATATAAATAACAAGAAGACCATTTTTGGTGACAGTTTCCCAAGAGTAAATGCCCCCAATATATCTTGCATTATTTCTATGGCTTTTCTCTTTTTTCATTTCCTCACTCTAGGATACTGAGGTATGTCTCAACTCCTGTATAATTTTTATTTGTATATTTTATGCAAATTTATATTATACTAATGTATATTCTTAGTTTCTCCAAATCAGGGAGTCTAATGTCTTGTCTGTTTTAGTTTTCTTTTTTTAAACACAAAATAAATATTTTTGGGCAACTGAGCACATATCAGGACAGTGTCATTGGCTCTGTGTGCCCCTCATGAGCAGAAGGGGGAAGGGACTTGGTGTCTTGCTTACTTTTTGGTGTTTGGAGGCCCAGGCAGAGCTGAAGAGCTTCATGAATCCTTTTTACTATTCTCCTTCTAGAAACGAATCCTTTAATAGATGGTGCTTTATAAAGCACAGGCATAGACTAATGTGAGATGGCTGGCCCCTACTGCTGTCCTGATTACCTGGATACCCAGAAGGATGATTGAGTCTCATACCTGTTCCTCCCACTGGGAAGGATGGTGATTCATAGGCCTCATTTATAGAGGTGAGAAGGGCATTGGGCAGAACACCAAATTGGCTCACTGTTGGTCTTGTTAGAAAGAATTACTCAATCAAACGATGCCCCCATAGTTTGCAGTCCCAGATGTCCTGCCACCTGCTGGGTTTTCTTTATTTGGTTGTTTGATTATTTGCAGTTATTACCATTTATTAGAATGTACTGTTGTAAAGACAAGCCTTTCCTCCCCCTCTCCCATCCTCTCTCTCTCTCTCTCTCTCTCTCTCTCTCTCTCTCTCTCCCTCCCTCTTTCTCTGCCCTCCCTCCCGTCCTCTTTCTTCCTTCTGGACAAGATAGTGCTGGACACAGAGTACTGGATTAACAAATGTTATGTGAATGGTTGAATAAAGAGTTAGTTCATTATGCATTTGGTCTATAGCATTGTACTCCTTTAGGCTGATAGCTTTAGTAGATGCTGTGTGCTCAGCTGGGTCTCTTTAGAATTCATATTTGGAAGAGCCAGCCTCCCATGGAACGATATTAGAAGAGGGAGAGCCCAGAGCCAAGTTTCTGTTATCTTTCTTTCTCTGATTCTTTGTCTCACCTTTTGTCTCTTTGTCTCTCTTTCTCTGTCTCTGTCTCTCTGCATCTCCATACTCAGTAAAAATCTTTGTTAAGCACACCTTGAGAAGGAAGTCATCTACAAGCCAGATCCTACAGTCTGTGTTTCAGACCTCTTCACTCCTAGAACTGTGTTGAATCTATTTCTATGGGTCAGGTCACTCAGTCTGGGATAACATAGTTATGGTAGGCAGCACAGATTAAGGCAAGGCTTGAGCTAGACGACAATCATGTTGCAGGTATTTTTTATATTGTTCCTTTTAGACAGGGCCTTTCTATGTGACCAGATTGTCCTGGAACTTAGCATTCTCCTCTTGTCTCACCCTACACAGTGCTGATATCACAGGCCTGGCCCACTGTAGCTGGCTGCTTTTGTAAACCTTAACATGTTCCAATCTGGCCACATAAATTTTGGGTTTAATTTCTTTAAATGTGCTAAAGTCTTCCCTCATTATTTCTTGTCTGTTAATTTTGTCTGCTTCATCATCTAGCTTTTGTGAGCTGGCATTTTATTACTCATAGGAGTTAGCTCTGTCTGATGAATTTGAAAATTCATAAACAAGTTGAAATGTTAAAGTAACATTAAAGAACATTAGAAGGTTTGGGAGGATGTTTGCATTATTTTTATATGGAACAGTGCTCACTTATTCTTGTTAGTCTTTAATCTGAGGGGCAGTTTCTGATTTATAGAGAATTATATAATCATATTGTATTATTAATTGTGGTATCTGAAGCATCTACAGAAGTATGTTGTCTACTGTGGAATTCAATATCGACTCAAAAGTTTATTGAAGAAATTATAAATATTTTCTGGATCCATGATGCTTTTTTTCTCCCAGTTTTTGATGTAAAAACTTAGAAGCTTAAGTGAGTTAAAGATTTTTAGAATAGCCAGCGTTTCCTTCTGGTGTGTTTTCCATTGTCCTCCTTGATCATGATATTCAAATGAAAGTTTAATTGGTATGATCTCTCTTCCTTTCTGAATTGGTTTTTACAGCATCATCTCAATGACACTTGTAGATAAGTATTCACTATTAGTATTGCGGATGTTCTGTATTGCCCTCATTTCACTTTTTAGTATTTTCCTAGTCCCCAGAAATGCTGTGTTGGGGTGAGGGCAATATGTGTGTAAAGAATTCAAAGTAATGGGTTCCTTATCACATAAGAAGCTGAAAACCTCAATATGTTATGTGAACTTGAGTGATAATTTTTATCTCTCTGTAGAGTATAAATAACAAATGATAAGATTGCATATGTGTTGATGATTATGGACTTTCTGAAACAGGACTTGGGGATTATGAAGAACTGGTTTTAGTGAAGAGAAATCTGAAGAAGAGAACTGGGTCTTGGGACAAATAGCTCAGGAATATGTGTGAGAGTCCAAGGATAGTGTGTGCGATGGGTGCTTTAAATAAAGCTTCAATAAAGACTACAAACATTTCTCTCATCCCTTTGCTTCTCCAGAGAGATTTTATCCTGATAACCATACTTTTTGCCTAGTTGATTTATTATTATTATATATACTCTCTTTACCTTTTCAGCAACTGTAGCCAGAAGTTTCTGGTCCAGCCTAGCTCCAACATCTGGGGCAGCAGTCCCAAATAATTACACAAAGTCTTACATTAATCCTGATGGCTCAGGCTTATTACTTGCTAACTCTTATACTATATTTCTATTTATTTTTAATCAGCTGGCTTTGTACCTTTTTTCTCAGTGCAGCATTATCATCATCTTTCCTCTGCATCTGCTGCTCTGCTCTTCCATTTCCCAGAATTCTGCTAGTCTGCTTGCCTCAAGTCTACTTCCTGTCTAGCTACTTGACCAATCAGCATTTTATCAAACCAATAGCAGTGACAAATATTTACAGTGTACTAAAGCATAGCATCATAGTAGGCAACATTAGACCTTGGTCCTAAGGTCAGACTCCTGGGTTTTCTGCTTGATTTCTTCTGCTTGACACACAGGTGGCCTTGAGAAAGTTACTGAATCTTTTTGTGCCCCAAGGCACCAGAAACATATTGGAAAAGTGTGTTTAAAATTATCCTGGCTATTGAATGGGCTCTTACATGTGTCAAATTGTTATACAATCAGACCTCAATAGTTCATTGTTTTTATTATTATCCTCATCCCCATCAATTTTATTTCTCTGAATAAGCCATTAATTTGATTAATTGAATGTATTTTTTCCAGTGATAAAAATGACACTATAAAAGAATTTTAAAGGGTGAAGCATTAGAAACAAAACAATTTATTGGGTAGATAGTGTCGCTTGTTTCTGGAGCATAAAGTTGGGATAATAATAAAGACTAAAAAGCTGAAAGAGAAATCTTTTAGATTGGGACCATGTAGCAGGTGATGTTAGTGTTTTTCTTGCATTCTCACAGATCACTTCCAATTGTAGCACCTTCCACTGGGGACTATGAAAGGGTGATTATCCCATGGGTGATCAGACTCACTTGACATTGCCCCGACCCTAGTACTATTTTAATTTCTTACTTCAGGACCTGACGGGAGTTATCATGGCAGTAGGGAAGTGCAGCCTACCACAAGAGGGTTGTTAGCTCTCCTGGTACTCTACCACCCCCTACCCCCACACCTACCACTGTACCACTCTGCCAGCCTACCATTTCACCACCCCACCACCCCGCAACCTCACCACTCTACCATCTCACAAAACCCACCACCTCACCTCATCACCTCACCACCTTATCACTCCCCACCTCATCACCTCACCACCTCACAGCCCTACTCCTCCACCACCATCCCCTCCACCACCCCACTGCTCTATCAGTTGTATGTAACCAAAGCATCCTGTACATGGAAAATCCAGAAGCATTCTCTATTCCTCTTAGAATCCTATAGTTAGCTGCCCTGGTTGACTATCATCTTGTGACTTACCCTGAAGTTGGATTATTTTCTGGCTTGATTTAATTTTTTTTTTTTCTGAAAACTCTTACTCATGCTTTCTACTATGTTGAATGAATGATCTGTATCTAAGTCCTTCACCCACTCTCCAAACATAAAGGAAGATAAAAGGAAGTGCATTGAGGATGCTGTTGCTGTTTTTCATGGCACATTGCTTGGCACTAAGACATCTTAGAAATCTTATAATGTTTCAACTACCTTAAAACTTCTTGAGGGTGCAATTAAAGCCATGTTTTGGTTCTCCAATTTCTATCCCTTGGTAGTAGGCACACTTGTTGATGGATTGATTCTCTAGTTGAATTTTACACATCCTTTTGGGGCTGTCATTCAGAGTAATCTGGTTTTTGCAGTGAGGAGCCCATGGCAAATGACAAATGAGTTCTATTAGTTTGGGGATTTTAGTTTTTAAGAGTGGTGTCTCAGGTGAGCTTTGCAGCCAAAGAACCTCAGTGGTTTCTGTAAGTAATTTATCCTTCCAGGGACTGTCACTTCTAAGGTCTGCTCCCTTATCTTCATAACCATTCATGTAATGGTGAAGTTTCTCGGCTCTCTGCGTTTTGATCTGTTCTTATGATAAAGAAATTAATTCCCTAGGGAGGACGAATCCACAAGGCATTTGTCTACAGGTTATGAAAGTATTTTTTCCAGTGACTGAACAAATCAGTAAAAAAATGGTCAAAATAAAGTAGAATCCATCAATGTTTTGAAATGTTTAGTACTTTGAAATGTCAATTTATCTCTCTTGACTTTAACTCATTTCTTTATGAGGAGAAATATTGGAAGATATGTGGGTAGCCAAAGTTTTCAAAATTCTACCTCCTCGATACATATTCTGTAACTGATTCTCTCTCTGTGTCTCTCTCACTCCAAAACATGCAGGCAGCAGTACTAAACTCCCACCTGAGTGTGTATATACCTATTTAATGTGAAGAAATTGGAACCAGGCCTTGTCTTCAGACTCGAATAATTTGGGTTCCCTGGAGCAGTGAAATGGGGCTGTCAACAGGTTTCTAGTGCTTGTCAGAACTTTATTTTTGCTTTGGGTTTTTAGTTCTGTAAATAGATAGGAACTTAACCGAAAATGAAAAGAACTGTTTCCTGAACACAGCAAGTGTTCAGCCACAAATAGTTCCCTACAGGCTCCTGAGAAGCGTGAATCTGTGCTTGGTATTTCAATGCTTGCAGTATATGGAGCTGCTGGCATAAAAGGCCACACCTCTGTTGGATGTTCCTGCTGGCATGGTCTCCCAGAGCAGCCCTGATAATTATGAATTCTGGGCAAGTTGGAGTAGAGAAAAGATATTCTTCAGTGGAAAGAAAATAGAGAGCAACTTCTAACACATACCCATGGCCGGTCTCTCAACGTCTCCCCCGTGTTATTTTGAAGCTAGTAGAAAAACGGCAGCAATACTGATGGGGATCCTTCTGTGTGAGAAAGTAACAGGTCCCTGTTTTCCCAAGCCCCATGAATCACATTATTTTTGTTCAGATAAAGTGGTTGCCAAGGATGTTAGTCAAGCATCTGTTTGATGAAACACCTTCTAGCAAATTGCCATTTCTAATTATTGAGTGTATTTACTTCCACAGTCATACCTCTCCTCACTCAGAGGAGCTGTACCTCAAGGGGCAATGGCTCCTCATCTGGAGAAAGTGATGAGAACATTGGAACTTTGAGGTTTCCAGCCTGCCCTGAATTTATTCTTGTCTTGTTTGCCTTCAGGTCTGGAAGGCAAAGTAAAAATCCTTTTTTTTTTTTTTTAATCATTCTCCAACTATTCTGTTTTCATTCATTTTCTTTTCTCAAACAGAATGAGTTCTCAGAAGCTATTTGAGCTTGTCTTTGTCTCTTCCTGACCCCAGATTTTTCTTCCTGCCACTGTACAGAGTGCATGTATCATGACTTTTATTATTTATCTCAGTGTCTGATTCTCCACATGGGAGTCAGGAATCATGTTTTATCCATTCTGGTGTTGTTGGGAAGAGAAGTATTTTCATAAAATAGACAAGTACTGTTGCATTAATGAAATGTTTATCAAGAAAATATTAAAATCCTGGTGTTATTAGGTATTAATCTCCAAAGCTTGGAGATTTGAGGAAAAAGTCTAACCTTTAGACCAGTCTCTTGGTTTCACGGGCTGGGGCTGCTGCCTGGTTTTGGATTAGAATTCTGCTGAATTATGTTCTCCATTCTTTTGGTGTCCAGTCAAAGCACCAAAGCTTTGGTGCTTTGACTGGACACCAAAAGAATGGAGTCCATCTTGAACTGCCATCTAAAGGCCTCTTGCCAAATAAATTCTAATAAAACTATAAGGGTCCTTGCTCTCACCCTCTGAGTGTGATGCACATGAATACTAAAGTTAAGACCTGACCAATTGCTTTTGAAAAATTTCTGCAATGAAGAATCAAATCTTGTCAACTTCACAGACCAGTGTCTATTTATCTCAACTAACTACAAAGCCAATCTTTAAGGTTTTCCTGATGAGAAACAAAGGAGGTTCTAAAGTAAGAAATCATTGAGGGTGCTACTAAAGCTGTTGGAGCTTCTTCCAGAGGATCAAGTCTGAGTTGTAAGACAAAAGGAACAAGGAAAGAAATAACCATTCTGGGGAGCACATTCCATGCTGTCACCTTTAATGGCCCAATAATACATCACATCAGAGGGTCTTACACAGGAGGGCCTTTGCTTGTTTCAATTCTCCTTTCTCTGCTTCTGAGAATTTGGGCAATGTCTGAAAACATTTTTGACCATTACAATTGGGGTGTTGCTAGAATCACCTAAGGGGTAATCTACGCATACTGCTGAGGCTGCCAAGCTCATGACTACACACAGAATTGACAGAAATGTCTCTGTCCTGCCAGCCAGTCCCATAGCCATTCAGCCACAAAGAAACTTATAGAAGCTTATATTAATTACAAGCTGTTTGGCCTATGGCTCAAGCTTATTACTTGCTAACTCTTACTCTTAAGCTGACCCATGATTCTATATTTGTTTAGCCACGAGGCTTGGTACCTTTGCTTCAGGGCAGCATTCTCGTCCTCCTTCCTTTATATCTGGTGGAGTCTCCCCTCTGTTCTTCTGCTTCCTAGAATTCTCCTAGTCTGGTTGTCTCACCTCCATTTCTTGTCTAGCTTCTGGCCAATCAGCATTTTATTAAACCAATATTTATAGTGACAAATATTTACAGGGTACAAAAGCATAATCCCATAGTACAGAATAGCCCCTGCCCCACAAAGTTATTCATTATAAAATGTCAGTAGTGTCCTGGTAGAGAAACCTCATTAGTTGTGTAGTAGCACAAATAAGACTCAGAGCCAAATATCGGGGGAAGGCTGAAATACCAGAAAGAGGAAGCACCACAGTCAATTCTCACCCAGCTGTCTTGCGACTTCCTCGGCCTTGCTCCTGGTCACTTCTGCCTGTCACTTCTTCTAGTCGCTTCTGTTTCTCTGGGTTTCTACAAGCCTTTATATACCCTATCCTAACCAGGTTAGGATTAAAGGTGTGTAGCCTTGAAGTCACAGAAACAAAAGAAGTTCTGTCTCTGGGGTTATGGGATAAAGAGTGTTGAACACTGCTCCTGGCTTTCCCTGTGCTGGGATCAAAGGTGTGTGTGCTTGACTCAGCTGTTTATCCTTGTATTCAAGGATCAAGGATTTCCTGAGCTGTCTGCCTAGGATTTGACTGTGTGCTTTCTCCCCTAATAGTCAGATCTTATTACGTATGTAATATATATCCACATAGTTGAGTATTAGTTGAGATGTTTACAAATGAGAGAACAGAAGTTCTGTGTTCTTGAACCTAGATATTTTGACTTTGGTAACTGTGTCTGTTTATAACACCAGCTTGCTAGTGGATCAGTGAATATTAAATGTGAACTGTGATTTTGGTAACACCTCTTCACCACACCTCCTTGATAATGGGTCAATGAATATCAGATGTGAATTTGAATAAGTAATTGTGGAGAGAGGCTTTCAGGTTCCACTTCAAGATTTAGTCTGGTTTGAAACATAAGGCCTTCATATTTTCATTCAGTGCTCAAAACCTCAGAGTGATGTTGAGAACATATATCAGGTGAGGTAGGAGAGTGCATATGATAGGTCATGTGGTGCTGATGTTCTTGTTCTCGTGGCTGAGGTCTGGTGACGGGCCTGTTTCTGATTTGCTGATTGTCTGTGTTGTCCTCTTCCTGTCCCGCTGCTCTGTCCACCCCCTGTCCTTTGTGTGTGAGTCATTTCTGAGTATATGTGTTCAAGATGGCACTGGGTGAACTGACCTGTTGGAGGCAGCCATTTTTCTTCATCAGTGCACATAATTTCTCCACTTTTGGGTACCTTTTTTTCCATATTGTTAGTATTAACCAAAACTTTGGTACTGAAGCTTTTGTAAATCTGGCTTTGGGTCAGAATTATTAAAGCTTTCTTTGGTGATAGACTAGACTAGTATATGGCAGAAAGGTGTAAAATTGGGTAGGAATTAGGGCCTGGGATCTAAAGTGGACGAGTGAATGACTTGAGACAGATAACATCTAGTCAGGAATGTTGAAGATGATGCAATGCAAAAGGGACCTTGAAGATGATGCGATGACATTAAAGATCATGAAACAGGAGCAAGAAACCTGGGCTGTTCCTATGGATCTACCTACAGATCCTTTCAAGTATGTGTATCCTGTGAACTGTAGTAGTGACCAGCCTGCAACACATGCCTCTGGTTTCTTGGTGACAAGAATATCATGAGAGTAACCAAGTACTTTCTGATTGTATTTAAGGCCTGTTCCACACATTGAAATACATCCCTGGCACCATTATTAGGGTGAAGAACTGGGTATAGGCAAGCCATAGGTTGTAGGGGAGAACCTACTACTATTATTCTGATAAGTGGGCATAGTATTCAACTGACCCCAAATGACTTCTCGTTTTACCCACAGGTATTAGTGGGTAGTATTGTTATATCCACAGTGTATCTCTCGATTGTCACCCAAGACATTTCTTCTTTCAATAGATAATGATGAACACAGAGGTTCACAACTGGTAAAGATGCAGAGAATAGGACTGTAAATAATTCAGCCCTAAACTGGACATCTGTACATGCTCCTCATCCCAAGGCGGAGGGATCGCTATAGATGGGGCAGAAAAATAGTAAGAGCAAGAGGCCAAGAGTGACTAGCGATGGAGAGCTGGGAAGTTGTACACTGCACATGTTCAAAAAAGACAAAGCTGGGAGACGGAGAAGGGAGGTGGGTAAGACGTCCCATTCCTACCTGAGAAGCTATTGTCAACTGATAGTTGTCGGGAGAGGGAGCATCAGTTTTCATTAGGCGGGTGGCCTAGGAGGTGACCAATGGAAGGCCACATATCAAAGGGTGTGGGCAGCACAAACTGTACATTACTTTAAAAAAAAACACACACACAGGATTGGGTGAGTAGAGAAGGGGGTAGATCTGAGAGGAGCGAAGGAAGTAAATATAATCAAAACATATTGTATGATATTCTCAAGGAACAAATAAAAAACAAGAAACACTTCTGATAAGGAAGGTGGCAGAAGAGATGATGATGTGGTAATAGAAATAGCAACTGAAATAATATCTGTCAAAGATGGAGTAAGGGTCACAATCAAGGAACAGGTAGAAAGCCACTGGATGCTGAGAGAAGGAAGCAGATTCTTGCTTGAGAGTCTTAAAGAACTAACCCAGCTAAGACCAGGGAAACCAATGCCAGGATTCTGACCTCTGTAACTGCAATGTTTTTTTTGAGAAGTTTAAAGGCACTAAGTTTGTAATGATTTATTATAGCAGCGGAAGCACACTAATTTATGACTATGTTAACTAACATTCCTTAAGTGTAACAAATCCATGAGATATCCAGCTTATAGAGAGTGAATGGAGATTCTGTCACTCCCCGATCATAACGACTATTATCAAGAAAGCAAATGGCAGCAAACCCTGGGGAAGATATGTGGACAGAGAAACCTCCTACTGCTCATGGGAATTTAAGCCTGTGTGGCCATTCCAGAAATCAGCACTGCAAATAGAGCTACCACATGACCTGTCTCTACTTCACTTGAGTGCATACTCAACAGACTCCAAGTCAGCATACTGCATAAAGACTTGGACATCGTGTTAACTGTTGCATTCTACCTGATAGCCAGGAAATGGAATTAGCATAGATGTTTATAGAGAAAATGTAGTACATATGAAAAGTTATGCAGACATAGAGAAAAATGAAATCATAATACCTGAATTCAAATGGATGCCACTGAAAATCTATGCTAAGTCAGACAAATCAGGCTCACACAGACAATAGAACCTGTATTTAAAATTGTGTGTGCTTGAGTGTATGTGTGTGTGTGTTTGAGTGTGTGTGTGTGAGCATGTGTATGTTTAAGAGCATGTGTGTGTGTTTGAGTGAATGTGTGAGCGTGTATGTGTGTGTATGTGTTTGTGTGTGTGTGAGCATGTATGTCTTTGAGTGTATGTGTGAGCATGTGTGTGTGTGTGTTTGTAGGTCATGGGACTAGAATGGGACAATGGGAGGAGAAGAAAGACATATTGAGAGCTGTGGGAAATACAGGGGTGATGGAATGCATGTAGAAACAGAAGGGTGAACTGAGAGACTGGAGTGGAGAGGGGACAGAGTGGAAGGCAGAGGGGGAGGGAAGTGAAAGAGAGAACGGGATAATGTGTTTGAAGATGCCATGACAAAGCCCTTTATTTGCTAAGCTAACAAAACAGTTATAAAAAAGAGGAGAGGTTAATTTTTGCTCATGGCTTTGGAAGTTTCAGTCACTGGTTGGCTGAGTCTTGTTTTGGAGCTTGGAGGGAGGCAGAGAATCATGGAAGAGGTGTGTGGTCGAGTCAGCTGTTCACTCACAGCATATCAACCAGAAGGGAAGGAGTGAGAGTCCCTGTTCATATTTCCTGGGCACATCCCCAAAGGTTTGAACATCCTCCATAATGTTGCACCCCTTAAAAGCACAGTGGGCTGGAAACTAAATCTTTTACAGCTACTTAAAGGGTATTTTTTTTATGACATTGCTGTGATGTTATTATTATATACCATATAATATTTGTATTAGTATACCTTAGTGTGGACATTCCCTTGCTTATAACATTTTCTTTATTATGTGACTTAATGGACTTATTTAAGCATTTTTAGAGGAATGGCCATAGAGAGTCATGAAACTCCATTCAAAGGGGTGTAGGGAAAGTTTGGGTGAATTGTTCTATTTGTAAAGTGTTGGTGCTTTGGCTTCTGGTAGAAGGCTAGAAACTGAGTCACAGTTATACTTACTAGCAACCTTTTGGGAATTCTCTGCTTTCTTAGTGTAAAAGCTTCAGCTCTGAAAGGTGCCACCATGTTTGATTGTGATGATCTGGAAATTCTTTGACAGTCAGTGTAGAACCTGTTTACTCTGAGCTATGCCAATGTACAGTTCTAATTTAGTTAAGAGTAAAAGATGAGTGTAAGGAAATCTGTGGCAGTTGGAATAAGCAAGTTTAAAAGGTAGTGCAGAATACACAGTGGCCACTAAAGGACTACAAAAATTGTTTTATTCAGATGTTTTAGGCCATCACTGAGAAATGAAAGGACTCTTATTTTAGCCCATCCAGCATGCCTTGTCATTTAGCCCTTGCTCATCTGAAAATGGAATGGAATGTCATAAGCCACCTCAATTAAAAGTGCTTCTTTTCTTTTGTTGGTTCTTTGGAGACTAATCTGGGGCAAGTAGGAATGCATCCGAAATGAGGCTTGATTATAATACTCTCCAACCTGAGAGTAACTGGAACCCCTGCTTACTCTTAAACTCCAGTCTCGGATAAAGTGGGGTCTGAAGGGAATATTTACAGCTACAATTAGAAGCAAGCTTTTAGAACAAAAATTTTGATTTTTTTTCCCATTTATATAGGAAAAAATATGATATAATTCCACCTGCATATTTTAGAAACAATGTAGAAATACTGGTCTAAAGTGTTTTATGTTTTTAAAGGAAAGAAGGAAGGTAAAGTCATATTCGATCTTTGCTTCTTATGGTTTTTATAGACCATCTCTGAAGCAAATAATGCCATTTTATTTTAGTTGTCAAGAAACTATAAGTTAATAAGCTGAAATGAATAGCAGAGTTATAGTGAGCAATCAGAAAAGAATTCAGGTCTCTGAGACTCTAAATCATTGGTTCTCAACCTGTGGGTTATGATCCCTAAGGATTAATGGCTCTTCTATAGGAGTCGCCTAAGACCCTTAGAAAACAGATATTTATATTATGATTCATAACAGTAGCAAAATTACAGTTGTGAAGCAGCAACAAAATAATTTATGGTTGGAGTCAGCACAACATGAGGAGCTATATGAAAGGGTTGCAGCATTAGGCAGTGGAGAACCACTGCTCCTGATAAAGATCAGGCCTGTCCATTGCTTCCAACCTGAAATCTTTTACCTTCTATGGTCTGTGCAGGACGTGTGAATGCCCAAGATAAGTGTGATCGGCTTTCCCATTTTTCTCTTACAGTGAAGACACTCCCACACCAGTAATGATTTTTTTACTTGTAGAACTATCTTTAAAAATATTATATGCTTCTATGGTAATTTTCTGCATTATAACTTGCTATAGAAATAACCCATAGTTATTATAACAGGTCTTCAATGCAAGCAAGTTTCTAAAGAATGGATTTGCCTCCAGAACTTTCCCTTGAGTTGAATAATGTTCTAATGATGTAGAACTTTTGAAGGAAAGGTGATACTATGTTTAGGATCTATGACCTTAGAGGAATAAATTGTAATTTGTATGCCATTAATTATACATTGCTCCTAACATTGTATAACTTTTCACTTGAAGAGGTTAAATATTTCTCTGAAACCAAAGAGATGATTCAGGGGGTAAAACCCTGACAAGCCCAGTGTGATCCTCAGAACCCATATTCAAAGCCAGATGCGGTAGTACATGTCTGTAATCCCGGCACTCTCACCACACAGAGATGTGAAGGCTGGAGAATGGCCTTGATTATGCAGTTCAACTACACAAACACCAAAGACTCTGTGTCAGTAAGGTGGTGGGTACAAACTCCCTCCTGGCTACCTCACTTTCTCCTTCAGTCACTCATGGACAAATAATGAGATGGCCCCATGTTAATGGTTTTCTTGTTCACACATCTGGATATTTATTTGTAACTCTAGTCAACTAAATATGTATTTAAGCCTCTTGGAACAGAGTCCCAGTGGGAGGAGCTGCTTGAACACATCAGAAAAGTCCCAGAGTGGCTTCAAGACCCTGTGAGGAGAGAACTTCTGAACTTCTGACCTTTTCAGAAGTAAACCCACAAAATCCCATTGGAACTTGCTTATCAAAATTGACTTTCTGTAATACCCTTCATCTCAAGTGGGTCATGGCTTGCCTCTTCAAACTTTTGTCTTCATGAAACTTATCATTATTCTTTGTGAGGGAAAAGTCCACTCCTGCTTCAGCATTGCCAGGAGTGATTCACCTTGGTCCAGCCTTATCACTGTGTCGCTCACTTCTGAAGGAGGAAAGTGATTGCCTGCCAATCATTGTTATCTATCCCTTCTGCCTGTGCTAAGAGTGGGACCCTTGAAATAAAACAGTACAGAAAACCAAGCATTTTGGCTCTTCCTATGCTTGTACTTCTGAACCTGCTATTTACACTATTATCAAGGCTGATAACTATGTACATTTCTTAGCCTCCTCCCTTCTGCCTTACAGCTAGCTATCAGCAATGGGAAATGCTGATAGGAGATTGGAGGGCTGAGGTGGGGGATATTTACCGTTCAAGATCCCACCTGTGAGGTTCCTCTGATGGGCTGGATTCCTCTGCTTCTAAAAGGCACAGCTGTTCTGTGTTCTGGAGATCATTCTCTGACATGTCCTTTTCCTATGTAGTGGTGTTGATGGCTCCTCCTGTTTGCCTGAGGTTGTCTTTCAGTTGCCCACACATTTATTAATGGTCTCTGGTTTACGTTTTCCTCAGTTTCTTTATTATAATGAGCCATCTGTTTGCTGCCTGGGCAGGAACCTCTGGGTTCTTTCTCTTTGGGCCATCTCCACCATGTGGTTCACATGAATGGTTTTTCTTTTCTCTTCTGTTTACTACTGTGCCTCTCTCTCCAATTTCATTATTTGTCCTTACAAATTTCAGCTTAGTGGGAATTATCTCTGAAAGAATTAAAATTAGAAGCTATCCGAGATAGCGTGTGACCCATTTAACGGTGGAGAAATGAGTTAAGAGATGAAACATCTTGTCTGAAGTTCAACACAGATTTATCCTAGTGGCCACTCAATTCCTGCTCCCTCGCTAAAATGCAGAACCATGGGATAAATATTCCCAAAAGAGAAGTTTCAGAAGTAAAGGACAAAGGATGTTTTCTCCTGACACTAAAATCAGTAAGATCTAACATCAAATCGAGGGAATTATCACTCTACAGAAATAATAAATTCTGAGAGGAAAAATTGGCTTTGGGAATTGAACTGCTGCCAACTGAAGCAGACTTTACCATCTTTGGGAAGCTGTGAGTTTCCCAAGACATTGAGATGCACTTTAATCCAGAGGGCTTAGCAACACAAAGAAATGCATCATCACAGGGGGAGGATTATAATTTGGAGAAGAGATTTATTTATACATCTCTGATGCTGATTAATTAACTCAAATGTCATCCTACTTGACCAACCTAAACGTTCTGATCTGAATGACTCACAGGTATGACACAAAGTCTGTTCAGTTCAACAAATGCTGAAGTGAAAATGATGTGGTTGTAGACTCTAGCTGAGAATGCACTACTGTAGTTGCAAGTTTCTGTCCTACCAGAAATCCTCAAATACCTGGAGCCGCTTCCCAAATAATTCACTCGGAGGCTTAATATTGCTTATAAATGCTCAGCCAGTACAAACTTATTACTAACCAGCTCTTACACTTAAATTAACCAATATTTTTTAAATTTATGTTTATCCACATGCCTTAGTACCTTTTCTTAGTCCAGCATTCTCACCTTGCTTCCTCTGCATCTGGCTGATTACTACTTCTTTATCTTTCCTCTTCCCAGAATTTTTCTGGTCTAGTCACTCTATGTATACTTTCTGCTTGGCTACTGGCCAATCAGTGTTTCATTAAATTAATATGAGTGACAAATTTTTACAGTGTGCAAGAGCATTATCCCAAAACACACTACACTAAAAGAGACCCACAGAACAGGACACATTATAATGTGATTACACTAGGTTTCCCTGGTCTGTGTTCACATAGACTCTTCCATTTTACCTGCCTACCAACTCCAGGGGAGTGACTTCATATGGTATTTGTTTTCAACTTCTATTGATAGCCCCAGGCACATTGTGATGGAAGCCAGACCAGAGGGAATTGCAGGGAAGTTATATTCAGTGTGGTCCCCTCTGGGATGGTTTAAGAGAATGTCCAGGACAGCTATGTGATTCAGCTGCTGGGTGACACTATTCCATAAGAGAGAAGATACTCCTTCCCAGGGCTAGCACACAGCAATAGCTTAATCAATTCAATAGACATTTCATGCAAATCTAGTACGTGGTAGGGACAGGCTTTTGAGATGCAGGGTTCCCTAAGTCTGTATTTTCATTCCTGGAAGTATATATACTTGGGGATATCCCCAAAAGATTGGAGGATTGAGAAGTGGCTGAGGTAAGAGCTCAGTCCTGGGGCAGAATTAGAAGCAGTGGGCACTGGGGGTAGTCAATGTGGTGGAAAGTAGCAAGTAAAGGCATAGTGAGAGCTGGAAGCTGGTGGAGCTGGTTAAAGAGAGAGTTAGCAAGACTGAATACGGTCTATGCCTTAACTCAGGTCCATGGCTCCACTTGATTATTACCCTAGAGGTTTGTGTATTTCTATGGACAGGAAGGCAAGAACTTTAAACTGTCACTATGTTGAAACTGATTTTTCAAAGTAACTGCTCTTGAGAGGAAGGGTTGATTCTCAGTAAGCCACCGAGAGGGCTGATTTTGTTTATATTCTTTTCTTTTGATCTACCTCTCAGTAGGACAACCTGACTGAGGTCCATGTTGTATAGAACAGCTCACCAACTCTGAACCCTTATCTTCCCGTAGCTCTTGGCCAGGCCTCTGCTAGTCTACCCATCTCTTGCTCATTATGGCTTTGGCAACAGTGGTATAGTCCACACTGCTACTCTGCTCACCATGAGCTCCTGATTTGCTAGTTCTTATGGCAACCTTGAATTTAATCTATATTCTTGCTTCTAAGACATAATCTAGACAATACCACTTCCCAGGACTCTCATTCCCCCACTCTTTCTTTGTCCGTTTGTCAGTCTGTCTGTCTCTTCAGTACTGTTGATTGAACTCAGGGCCTTGCACATGCTAGGCAAGTGTCCTCCAGAGCATCATCCACAATCATAACCCAGAATTCTTTTTTGCTCTTTAGCTAAACTGTTTCCACTTCAAGTACCTCTGTTAGAGTACTGAAAATCCTTTGTGTAAAGCAGCCATGTAATTAGTTTTAGTTGACTGTACTATTTATCCACAGCCTTCACAGGTCTAGATCTAGATTGCTTTGGAATGTAGCACCCAATGCCGTACTTTGAATGCAGTAAGTGGGTCTAATGCACCTTGGGGGAAGGTGCTGTGACTGGGAAGAAACTATATTACTTTAGAGTTTTTCTGACCTCCACTGAGCCTGCAGCCTTTTCCTTTGTTTTCTTCTGTCCCCCAATCTTTACGTCTCAGGGACACTTGTGTATACTCAGATATTGGGGCCATTGAGGTGGCTCATGGGCCATTGTCAAGCCCTTTTCTCTCAGAAGACCGATTCCATTCTGGGAAATAGATTTGCCTGGTGTGGCAGCATGTGTGACAGAGAGATGGAAAGTGAATGTCTACGTCCACAGTCATCTCATCATAAAGCAAGGGCATCATAGTTGTCAGATCTCTTGGCAAAAATCAATGGCTGTTAACTGATCCAATCACAGGGTCTGTTAGGGGGCAGTGCCTCAAGAGAAGCAGAGAGCTGCTTCATTTCTGGGTGTGTGATGTGGAGCCTGTTAGTATCAATGCCTGTGCCCATGGAGGCTTCAAAGACTCAGGGTAGTCCTTACTGAGATAGCTGGATTCTCTCATTGTGTGTGTAGCTGTGGTCTTTCTAAGGAAGAATGGTCATTGTTTGCAAAGAAAGGCAACTCAGTGTTCAGGTGTCTAAATTATACTGAGAGGTTTCATCCCATAATTACATGACCCAGCTAAGTGACGTTTATGGATATTGGAATGCAAGTCATTTTGTAGAAATTTCGGGTTGCAGATGGATGGTACATAAAGAATCTTTTGGGGTCTTGGAAGGGTAGTTTGTGGCAAAACATATGCTGGTTATGTATACATAGTTGTCTGTATGTGTGAAAGTGCCTTTGAGCCATAAGCAAACACAAATATATTTCATGTTCCTTGTGTGTGAATGTCACTCTTCAGCAAACTTTAAAAAGGAAGTCACTTTGGAAAATTTATATTCCATCATTGAAGAACCAAAAAGGCAGGGAGTCGATTCTAACAGTTACTCAGAATAACCCTGTGACTTAAAGGCCACCTTCAAATATGTCTGCTTTGTAACTAAAAGGCCACTTTCAAGTGTGCCTGCGCATGACCCTTGCATATGGTCTGTATAAAACTGAGCTGTAGACTGTTAGGTTTTGCACTTTCTTTCCTTTTCCTCCCAAGTTCTCTCCACCTGTACCGCTCTTCAGTGAGTCTCTATTGGTGGCTTCCAGTTCATTGACCTGTTTCTTAAACTTGGGTTGAAGTCCTGCCATAAAGCACAATCTGCCCCCACTCTCATTTCCACAAAGTCAACCAATGAAAAATCAAAATTTGTAATAGAGATTGTGCCTAGACTGATTATTCAAGTGTTTCTTCTTGTCATTACTTCCTGAACAATATGGAATTACAGCTAATATGGCAGGGGTCATACATGGTTTAGAGTCCATTTAAATAGTGTGTGCAGAAATGGGTGTGTGATACTGTGCCATTTTTTGTCAGGGACCTGCAACACATGGCTTTGATGTTTGACATGCTAAAGAAGAACTAGTCCCCCATGGGTCTCACAGGACATATAGTCATCCTTTGAGATTGTCATAAAGTATATACATGCTTTGCCCCCTTGACCATTGTGGAGCGCATATCTCAGTGGTATTGGTTGTGTTCAGAGCGCTATGCAACCCGAACCACTGTCAGTTCCTCAAACTTTAATAGAATCACTCTAAACACAATCGTTATGAAAGCAGTGACTGCCCAGGCTTACTTCCATTAGCCCCTGGTCATCTCTCTGCTATGTCCCACCTTTCTGCATTTGCCTGGACTGGACACTTCATATAAAGGAGATCATATAGTATCTGTTTTCCTTTGTCTGCCTTATCTCATTGGCACAGTGCCCTTATGGTTCATCTACAATGCGAATATATCAGAACATTACTCTTTTTAATGACTAGCTAGCATTCTGCTGTGCATAGACATTTACTCCATTTTGCTTGCCCATCTATCTGATAAGGACATGTGGGCTGTTTGGTGTCCAATTGTTTTGTCAACTTGACAAACACTAGAGTCAGTTGGGAGGAGGGAATTGAGGAATTATGCCCATTTAGAGGATGACAGTCTTGTGGGGGGGCCATTTCCTTGATTAATTATTGGTGTGGGAGGGCCCCGCTTACCATGGACAGTGTTGCCACTGGACATGAAGTTCCAGGTTATATAAGAAAACAGAGTGAGCAAGCCATGGTGTGCAAGCCAGTGAGCACTGCTCCTCTGTGTCTCTGCTTCCAGGATCCTGCCTTGAGTTTCTACCCTGGCTTCTCTTCCTGTTGCACTGTTATAACCTGTAAGCTAAAATAAGTCTTTTCTTCCCTAAGTTACTTTTGATTAGTGTTTATCACAGCAGTAGAGAAGCAATCAGAACAGGTTATGTACACATTTGGTCTATTGTGAATAGTTTTGCAATGGATATTAACTAATTATGGCCTTTAAAGATTATGTAAAAATTGAAAACTGTAACCATTGCAACTTATCTGACCTTTAAGCCTCAACTAAATATTACCTCCTCTGTGCCATCTCCTGGCTTCCTCTTGCCATCTTTGCACTTAGTGCATTGTGTGTTTCTTTCTTGAGTACCCCAGGTGATGCCTCCTGTCAGAACCAAGGGAGATCGGGTCAAGGCAGTTTGAGAAAGGGCAAGACTGGTAAATGAAAGAAGTAAGTCTTAACAGATCATCCTGATAAAACAGTTGAAGGTCTGTCTTAAGGGGACCAAGGAATTAGATTGTACACATGTTGAGACATAGAAACAAAATGACCCTTTCTTGGAGGTGCCAGACAGACATAATAGCTTCATGAGTTCAGGTACAATGAGTTTTTCTGTCACCATTCTTAGTCCTTATTTGCGTGTCCCCCACTGTAGCACATTCAATACACAAAGACAAGGCTGTGATATCTAACTTAGAATTTCTAACCCTGAGCTCAGCATGTGATAGGTAGTTGAATTAGTTGAAATAGATCTGCTTTCTCTGACAATGAATATAGTGGCTGGCTGCCTAAGACTGGGTTCCTAAGAAATAGACTTTGGGTGTATATCATTGGGCAGGTGGGATGCTTTATTGATTCTTGAGGAGAATGCAATGAATGAGTTATGCACACCAGCAATCTCAGGTACTCCCATGGAGTTCTGGATCTGTATTCCCATTCAGAGTTGGCTGTGTATATCAGCAAAGGGACCAGGATGTTGTTCCTCTCTGAGAAGCAGTAACTTGGTGCAGGTTAATTCCAGGGAAAAGAAATGATGCTGTAGAAGAAACTTGTCTGCAGACAAAAGCAGTACTCCAGGCACTAAAAAGGTAGGGGAGAAATGCTCTCATCCTATAGGAAGAGAGCTGAGGGACCTACCGTGCCAAGAGTGTGGTGCCAGTTTTAAAAAACCAAGATCCTTCTAGCTTTTTGAGCTGCTAGTCCCTCAAGCTTGGTCAAGAAAGCCTCCCTTAGGGGGGACAAAACTGGATTTGGCCAGGAGTGAAGACTGATCCAAGCATTATTGGGTCAGTGGGACCATAGGACTGTCTGCTCCCTGCCCAGGGAGGGGATGGGGAGTTGCAGAGAAGAAAAATGACCAGATGTGGTGGGAGGGGGAAGAGGCCTTGAATAAGGATATACAGGGATGGAAAAAAAAATTCAGAGGGAAAGCTGAACACAAAGTAAATATATGTGTAGCAATCTTATTTGCATTTCCACCCTTGATAAGCCATGCTTATGATTCTTATCCTCTGTATAGTTATTGTTAACTCTTCCGCATTTTAAATTCTTTTTACTGTTTTTTTTTATAAATACAAAATAAACAAGGAAAAAAAATAAAATTAAAAAAAAAAAAAGAAAGCCTCCCTTATCTGTCTGCCAAGAGAAGAGGAGGACTATGGCGTGTTTTTCTTTCTCCTGTCTCCAAGAGAGTCACTTGGCATGACTGCAAAGCCTCACAGGTCTCTTCTGTTGATTCATTAATAGGCTCAAATGGCCAGAGACATACTAGTTTTGTAAACGAAGCTGGGGTTTTGGTTCTTCATTGTCTGTCCCTAGAAGGTACACTGGAAGGAAAGCAGAATGTGGAGAGTGCTTCTGGGCATCTTTTTCATGTGTTGTCAATCAGGTTTTCTATAATAAGTGCATAGAACCTTTGTAATCAGGATAAATAGCATTAAATGATACAGACTATAGATTACATAATTGCTGGAAGGAAATGGACTTTAGAAATTCTCTTTGGTTTCTGTATCGAATATGGAAACCTCAGAGAGGAACAAGTAGACACTCACATTTCTTGGCCTAGAAAAATTTTTCTCCCTCTGTTTTTTTGATCAATTTTTATAGATTATTACATCTGTCCCTAGTTCATAATTTAATCATACTTTGTAGGTGCCTTTTCAAGTTGGAAACCTTCATATGAATAGTTCTTAATAGCTCCCTGTGTACCTTACTGGTACTAGGGTCGTTGTTTATAATTACTGGGCTTTACATAGAACCAGAACCTGACAATAATATCAGGAAAAGTATTGGCTTTAAGGAGTCAGGATGGGGCCTGCTGTTTCCTGTTGTGGCCCCCTGTGTAGACAGGATTAATTTAGTTGAAAAGCAGAGGAATGCCAGATTAAAGGTATTTTCTTTATTAAATCTTGCTTCCTCACCTGTTCCCTTGCACTCTTAGATTTGTTTAGGCAAAGACACTGTCACATTCTATTGGTAATAAATCTTGCTTAATTTTATGGTTTCTTGATGGGTTCAGAGTAATCTAAATTCTATGACTGTCTTGAAATCATCCACAAGCCTGTCATAAATTGGTATGCTACATGGACAATTTTTAAATAACTGATTGTTTATTATGAAAGATTTCAAGCAACCACAAAATAGAGGGAATCATGTAATGAACCTTATGTAAACTTAACTTACTTCAGGAATTATTAACATTTGCCAATCTTGTTCCTTCTAACCTCCCCCTCCCGCCTTTCTTCTGTTGCTAAATATCAGACGCAAAGCTTTAGTGCCTATAAGACAGATGCAACTCACACACACACACACACACACACACACACACACCCCTCTAACTCCACCTTCCCCATTAAAAAGTGCTAGAAAATTAGAAGTGGATCCTTCATTGCATATGTACATCCACACACATCAATAAAAGTGGTACTCTTTGTGGGTACCTTGCAAGACTCTCTGGAGGACTGCTGGTTAAAAAAAAATAGTTTTTTATTTCACAGCAGAAAATTTCCTTGAACCAATAGGTTGCTTGTGCCAAGACCTATTAATTTTTCCATTCATAACGTTAGAAACAGTCCTAGGTTGTATGTGAATTGCAGCACATTATTCATCCATCTGCCCTCACACAGTAGACATTGCTAGCCCTTGAATGAACCAGAAGCCCTTGCCACAGAATTAGGGGACAAAGGCTTTCTTTCAGTCACTATGACATACAAACAGCCATGTTCCTTAAAAATTATAATGGTGTCACAAGTGTATCTTCTCTCTCATTTTCCAAGCAGTGACTTGATGTTTGTAATGACTGTCTAGATGCTGGACTGTAAGGGATAGGCAACAGGTCTGGGATGCACCTAAGTAAATGTCTCAGTTGTGCTTAATTTTATCCTAGTCTATACATTTTAAAAGTTTTTCTTGGGCTATGATATATATAACATGATATTTTTTTTTTTTTTAAATTCTTTCTTTCTTTTTTTTTTTTTAACACATTTATTTATTTATTTATTTATTTATTTATTTATTTATTTATTTGCCTTGGTGTTTGCCTGGAACTGGAACTACAGACAGTTGTTAGCTGCCATGTGGGTGCTGGGAATCGAACCCGGGTCCTCTGGAAGAACAGTCAGTGCTCTTAACCTCTGAGCCATCTCTCCAGCCCCTATAACATGATATTTTATCTCCATCATTTATTGTTAATGATACTCACATAGTTGTGCAGCCAGATCACAGATTTTCATCTTGCAGACAGAATCTCCTTAATCTGCTGAATAGTTCCTTCCTCCCCAAAACCTTGAATCCCCCATCTCTACAGTATTGCATATAAGTGGAATTTTACAATATTTGCCTTTTGCAAAAAACTTACTTCACTGATTTTGTAATCTCAAGTTATTTTTCATTGTTACAGCATAGGTTCAAGTTTCTTTCCTTTGTAAGACTGTGTTGTGATTGCATTCTTTCAATAGACCACATTTTGATTGCCTGTGTATCTGTCAGTGATACTTGGGCTGCTCATACATTTTGAGTGTTAGGGATAATGTTGCTATAAACACCAGTGTGTATAAAATGTTTTTTTTAAATTTGAGTTCCTTTGCTTTGTCTGGAATTTTGTTGTTCCTAATTTCCCATTTCTGCCTTCCTAACCTAAGGTCACTGTAGCATATCATCATTGATGTCTTAGGTTTTTCTTTTCTTGGCCTGCTGTGGGATTTATCATCACTATGACTGCCACTTCACATAGTGCCTAGGACACAGAGCATGCTCAGTAGGTACTTATTAAACAAGTGGATGGTTAAACATAGTAAAATTAAATTTAAGGGAATAAAAGGTGTTTTTTTTTCCCCATAATATCATTGAAATTCCAGAATATACCCTATCTTTGGATGTCTCTTTTCCAAACACCTAGTTAATGTTCCTGCGTAAGTTATCAATAGATTAAAGTAACTATTCTTCTCTGTACTTTTAGGCAAAATGAACAGGCATAGCCTATCCCTTATTACATTCATTGTTCTTCAAGGTTTGAACATAGTAGTATCTCAATACATTTTCACAGTTTATCAACAAAATGGTGAATAGATGAATACATAAGGGAACAATTTCACAAATGAGCCAACAAATGTGTGCTTTGGTGAGTGGTACCACTCTTGAGAGCCACCATTGAGACAGGAAAGAGAAATTGATGGAAGAGGGAGTGTACGTAGATCATCTCTCATTGTATAAATAACTCAGCTTGTGGCTACTGTAGTTCACCAGTACAGCCCAGCAGGTGTGGCTCCTCATGCTGTGGATTTTCCTGTCAGAGGCAATCAGACATAGGCAATTGCTTGTTGTGTCATGAGGGGCACCTGGAAGCCGTGACAGGACATAGGAGCCTACGTCAGACAGGAAAGTTGGAAGCCACAGAGGAGGAAATGAAGCCATGGGCATAAGAGATCCTAGCCTGATGAATATGGAAACTGTGTCAGAGAAAGGAAACAGCTATGGCCAGGGAAGAACACTCATGCAGGAGCTAATGGAAGCCTATTGTAGCTGGACATGATGGGGAATGTATTCAACATGATTCTAGGATACTGGTTATGGTCATGGTAGATCTAGAGGAAGACTTTCAACTTTTAGTTAAGAACGCTGAGAATCCATTGCCATTTAACACAGTGTATTCAGGGTTTTCCAGAGAAATCAAGCCAGTAGGGTAAAAGTAGATAGGTAAGAGGAGAGTTATGGTGGAATTGTCAGGCATGTCCTGATCTACAAATGGGGCCAAAGGGAAGGCAGAGACAGAGGAGGAAGGAGAAAGAACTGGAGTTATGGTCAGAAGGGGGGTCTCTGAGAGCAGCTGCTAAACATAAACCCATGTGAGAGTGAGGGCCACAGCACTACAGAGGCCGGGGCTACCAGAGAGATGTGAGTTTCCTTCTCATCTTCCACGCCTTGCCTGCTTGCACTCTGTTTATTTTGTTACCTCTTCAGGCAGTTCCTCAGTGTCTTCAGAATCTATTGCCACTGTCAAGATAGTCATTTTCTTGAGAAATTTTACCTGGTACTATGTCAGGTGATCAGCCCCAATTCAGTAGACAATAGCTATCGCCAGCCGCTGTCTCCCCTCAGGAGTGAACCAATGCAATTATATTTAAATACATATTTTGCCATTGTGGGCACTTATCTTCTGTTGATGTCTAAGACACTTTATTTTGGAGATACAGAGACAAGGGGGTGGTTACAGAAAGGTGTGTATTATTTTAAGAAGGATAGTTCATGATGTGGGATGTCTTTGGGTATGGCAAAGCAGCTTAAAAATGGACAAGAAATCTAAGCATAGATATAGAGGAAGAAGGGAGAAGTGATTACCGAATTATGCCAAAATAAAATAGTTCTTCTAATTTTCTGCTTCAAAAAAGAGTCTACCGAAAACTCCAGGCCTATATGCTAAAAATAAATGCCCCAATGTTACAAAAATCTTTAACTGTCCAGGCAGCCAGATGTCATCTCTGTCATTTCTAGATTTTAAAAGTTGCTTATACTTCTTGTTTACTCACATAAAATTATATCTTTCTATAGTCTTTGATATAGTTAAAAGATAAATAACTATAAATTTTCTTAAATATGATGAAAGATAAATGTAAAACTTTAGATTCACAAAATAAAATAAATAATACAATATTTTTAAAATTTTGATAAATACAAATAAGCTAAAAATTATGACTATAATTCTTAAAAACTGTTTACTATATATAATTTTACTATCTTAAAATTAAAACCTTCTTTTATGATTAGACAGAAAAGGGGAAATGATGTAGGATGTCTTTGTATATGTTGTGAATATCATTGGATAATAAAAAAATTGTTTTGGCCTATGGCAAAGCAGCTTAAAACAGGTGAGAAATTCAAGCATACAGATTCAGAAAGATGCAATCTAGCTTCCCAAGAAGCAAGTACAATAGAGTATAGGTAAACCATGGGCCACAGGCAGGACAGATTAATAAAAATGAGTTAAGTTGCAAAAGCTAGCTTTGAATAACCTTGAGCCATAGGTCAAACAGCATGCAATTAATATAAGTGTCTGAGTCATTATTTGGGGCTAAGGGGCAGCTGGACTGTGGGTGGGTCTTGATTTTGGGCTAGATGGGACAGAAATTTCATGCTACACATACTATACATTGCTCCAAACCCTCCTTTTCTTCCAGAAGGTTATGACTTTGGGGAGTATCTGGAATATATAGACATGCATACTGGTTTCTAAAATGTATTCTGAATGGTAGCTGGTGATTCTCCCAGATACTGTGATGTTCTTGATGTAAACACTGTAGAACTGAGTGAAGGTAGCCAGAACCAGAACTGACTCACCTCCAAGTGTGTCCCACGGTATGGTATCTGGCAGACCTTGTTCTTAGCAGGTGTCTAAGGGCAGGACTAGCATGGTGATACAGAATCACTACACCACTATTATTTTAGTCCTGCTGTCAAAATTACAGTTAGCCGAAGAACAATCAAACTGGCCTTCCATGAGCTCTTGAAGCAAATGATGATGGAGTACCTCTCCAAACCCAGAGTCACCCATTTGTACCCGTGGGATTGATGAAACTGTGTATCTTTGGAGGACAGATGAGAAGGTGATACATAGAGATTGCTTGCCTCAAAATATTCTCAATTCTGCCTTTTCTCTATGTGATTTTTCAACATGCAAAATGTGAAAATTCCATAGAAATGATTATTAAAATAAACCCTGTCTCTGTCCTTTTGATTCACAAAAATGGGAATTTAAAATTATAACATGTATTACTCTCTATCTGCACAGAAGAAACACTGTGTTTCTGAATTTCTTTTCCTAACTTACAGATTTCAGCTCAGATAGAATTCAGGAAGTACTTGTACTGTAATTACATTCCTTTGCTGAGTGTTTTCTTTATCACTCTGAAGATGATTTTATTCCCCCCCCCCCCATGTTTTAAACCACATTCTATTTATTGCCCTTATTAGGAAAGATCAGTTAACACATCCACCAAGTGGACGCTTAGTTATACATGTTATCACCATAAATTGCATGCTTGCTTAAGAGTTATCTCTCATTTAGGGCCATTTCTGTCTATTAGCAAATGAATTCAATTTGAATCTTCACAAACATGCTTTACTTCACACCAGAGATCTATTATTTTAGAAAACCACAGCATTGAACTTTGAAAAAAAAAGAAGAAATCATCTGAGATGAATAATGAGAATATAATCAGAAGCAATACATCTTCCTGTTTGCTTTCTTTTAAATGTAACAACAACTCACCATAAGTAACATTGATATCAGCTGAGGAGGCTTTTATAATGTAGAGGGGGGAAATGTTGCAGTGGTAACTAACATACTCTGCAAGCAGGAAGGCCTGAGCGAGGTCCTCCAGAACCCATGTAAAGCTGCATGCTACAGCTCATCTCATCTCAGCCTTCCTGTGGCATAACTAGAGGTGGAAACAAAATTCCTGGAAGCCTGTGGGCCAGATGCTGGTCCAGTGCAGCAGTGAACAGGATCCTGTTCAAGGAACAGCACCCTAGGCTGTCCTCTGACCTCCTCTTGAACTCTGTGGCATGTATACAACAAAGAGAGACACACAGGTACACACACACACACACACACACACACACACACACACAGGGCTGGGGGAGACACACACACACAGGGAGAGACACACACACCCAGGGAGACACACACAGAGGGAGAGAGAGACATACACAGAGAGAGAGAGAGAGACATACACACAGACCCACAACACATACACAGACACACAACACACACACAAAGACAGCAACAGCGACATACACAGACACTCAACACACACACACAGACAATACACATACACACAGAGGCAGACAGACATGCACATACAGACACCAGACACACACACACATAAGTTTAATTTAAAAGGCAAAACAGAAACAAAGAAGCAAAACACCTTTATGAGAGCTGCCTGCTGGTTAAATTGATTAGGCATCTGAATGATGAACTAGCTGGATTTTCATGATATGTGTGGAGACACCTGATTTGTCCTGGAGGAACAATCATCTTTGGTGAGCATGCTGACCCCACTCTGGGGTTTGTTTGGGGTGTCAGGTTGAGTCATTGCCTTGCTGTGACCAACTTGGAGCTTAGCGTGTTGCTGGCTGCTTTTGCTGCGCCTTCACTGACAGTAAATTTCACAATTGATCTTTGCAACAGCAGAAGTTAGTCCTCTTGTTTCCTCTGCAGAAAACAAATTGCTTTGCTGTGTGATAGGCAAGTAGCCACACACTAATACTTTCTTTTCAGTCTGGAATCAGGTAATGGCGGCCCATCATTCTCACTGACAGTGGGGATGACAGTCTGGCTTGTCCCATATCTTTTAGTGCAGCTCAAGGACAGGAAGAGTGGCTGGGATTTTATCAAGCTTAGGAGCTGGGGGCAGGAGCAGTGTGGCTGGGAATAGATAATTAACTCCTGAAGGCTCCTGTCCTATTAGCCACAAGTCAACAGGGCTTTTCCTGCCTTATCCCTTTAGCCTGCCACATGGCATTTTTTTTTTATTTATTTTTTTGTAGATTCTCAGATTCTTGTCTTTTATTTGATGTAGAATGGCTTTGTGAGTCAAATCCAGACTTTGGCTGGTGAGCTGAAGGTGGGTTTTCTATTTCTAGATGGTTAGAAAATAGGAACAGATTATTCTGTGACACATGAAAATGGTATGTTAGTATTCAAGTAAAGGTTGATTGGAACACAGTCATGCAGACTTATTTACATGCTTCTTGTGGCTTTTTCTCTGCAATCTTGACAAAGTCAATATAGCTGAATATTTGCAACAGATACAGCAAATGGCCCGCCAAGTCTGGTTGAGGCATGTTAGGTAGTTTTAAAAAAAAATGTTATTTATCACATGTTTAGCCAGGATCTTTTTCTTGCCTTTGCTGGTAATTTTATTGTATTATAGACATATATTATGTGGAACTATATATACATAGGCATATATATGTATGTATATATTTATACATATCCTATATTGTAGAATGAAGTTTCTGGCCCAGATTAGCCCCACAGTTCGGAAATGCCCACCTCAGCTTATCTGGACCAGTCATCCAACAGTCCCAAAGAAATACCCAGAGGCTTATTGCTAGCTAGCTCCTGCGTCTTAATTCAACCCATTTCCATTAATCTGTCCTGTCACATGGCCCATGGCTTACCTGTGTTACCCCACATGTTGATTCTTGGGCAGCTGGATTGCTTCTCTCCTGACTCCGCCCTCTTCCTACCTATGCTCCAATTTCCCTGCCTACTTCTAAGATGCCTTCCATGGCCAAAACTGTCCCTTTATTTCAGGTCATACAGAAAGACATTTCCGCATCACCACATATGTGTAGGTTTTTTTTCCCCCGAAGTCAAATGAAAAAAGGTCTTAAGTACATTTTTCATGTTTTTTAAAAATTGCTGAATCATATTGTACTGAGGGAATAATCAAAGGGATAGGATATTAGAGCCAGTTCAGACAGAAAATCATCAAAGTTATGAGATTAGTAATGCCCATTGATTTTTACCAGCTCTATCTCCAGCCATGTTATTTAGGAGTTCATCTTATCTTGTTGTGGACAATGCCAAGTTAAAGTACTGACATTCTCCCCTCCCCTCCTTTTTCTCCCCTTCAAAAAAATCAGTCTATTTGTTATATAGGATTGGGTATTTTTTAAGTTGAAAATAAGAATATAAATTTTATTATAAATGTGAAAAATATTTCTTTACTGTTCTGAAGACTGAACCCAGGACCTCATGCGTGTACTGTCTTTAGTAGCCCTTTGCAAATTATTACCTGCTCTTTCAAAATATCTTTGCTTATGATAAATATGCACACAGTGCTAACCTAATGGTAAACAAATTCTGGGCTGATTAATTGATAGTTGAAGTAAAATTACCTGAGTTTTTTTGAATATGCATTAGGAACTTTGAAAATTTGCATTTGTTCTGTATTATGCAGAACAGATTACGATATATCAGTTAGCACTGAAGTAAACATTTTAGTATGTCTTGGAAGGGACCATCATTTCCCAATGCTGTTTGTTTTGTTCTTTATTTGTTTTTAATATGCATTCACTCTTGCCTAGCGTCATTCCGTTATTTGCTCACTCTCTCCTCACCTGGAGGTGGTACCTTGTTAACTTGGCCACAGTGTGTTGGGCAGTGTCTTGCCTGGGAATAATATTCTTCAGAGAGCTGAGAAATAAGCCACCAAGAATGACAAGCCTTGCTTTGCAAATGAAGGTTTCCTCTTTCCTATGTTTGACCTCAGCTTTAGCTCAAGGTCCACAGACTGTTTTAGTTCCTATTAATGATCAATTAGAACGCAGGAATAAAGACTGAACTATCATTTTGGATGATGTCTAGGAAACTAATCATTATGTGTGCTTTGTCTTTGGTTGCATTTTGTATGGGTACTGGCCATCATTATCTTATCCATAGTATGGCCATGTGGAATTTCCCAAGACTGGAGTGGCTATGATTAGCCTTCTGTAAGTTCTGAAAGAACATGGGTGGGCAGGGCAGAGGCTGGGACCTTGCTGAGGTTCATTGTGGTCTCTCCATGGCCCTGAGGCGCTGGTTCATTCTGTTAAACTTTGGGAGAGTAATTAGAGTTTCCAAGCCAGAACTTGTGAGGACTTCAGCGGAATCTGCTAGAATTCTCTTCAAGAATTTACCTAGGATTGTGGCCCCGTGAAATGACTTTAATGGTCAAGACATTTGGAGTTACCACGTACCTGTTATCTACTGGATGGCTTTCGATTTATTTTACAGATGCTGTGAGCTCTTCTGGAAACTCTTTGTCTTCTTCTTAAAAAAAAAAAATAACAAATGCTAAGCACTCTGGGACTTAGCATAAAATGACTTCTATGTGAGTGTTGACTGTAGGGCAGTGTGGGAGAGGCTGCAGTTCCCAGGGGAATGTTTGCTCTTACATGTGTATGCTGTGCGAAGTTAATAAGTCCCAGCTGGACTCTGCAGTGAGCAAGTCCAGGGGCAGCAATTTAATTCTCTTGCCATTAGTAAAACAAACAGTAGGTGGGATGGGCATTAAGCTGAAATATCTCATTGCACCATTTACAACATACATGCCACCTGTGGGCTTTCTGCCGCCTGCCCTTTTGTTGCCCTGGGTCTCCTGATTTGCTTTTCAGAGCCTTTCATCTCATTATTGTTCAGATGGCAGAGCTCTGCAAACCACATAGAGTATTTCTATTTCCTCTGCATTTTATTTCATTCATCCAATTGCCTAGTACCTTCTGCTAATTGGAGTAGGAATGTCAAATGAAAGCTGCATTATTCAGCTGCCAAGTCTCTTGTCTTGGCAGGGAGTAGATGGTGCCAGTAATTGTAGCATAAGTGCAGTCACTCTGGGTTCTAGCTCTGAGTTTAACAATGGGAGGGTCTTCCTCAGAGACACCTGATACCTGTTTCACTTCAGTGGCTTCCTGGAAAACAGGGAGGCTCACAGTAAATTTGGTCCTGCATTCTTGTGTTGTTGAAGAATAACCAGCATGTTTTTTGCTGACTGTGGGAGTGGATGGCTTGGTCTGAGTACTTAGTCAATGTCATTCTCATGAGAGATGGCAGTTATTCATTTCCCCTTGGTATATAGCAGGAGTTGAAGGCAGGGGGCTGGCAGGAGTGCAGGTGCCAAGCTCACATGCCAGTTGTGATCTTGGGAACACTATTGATAAAGAACAGAGGCCTATTTTGTAGACTAGTTCCCCTTCAGAAGAGGAGGACTTGCCTGGAAAGAGTTGAGTAACTTATGAGAATATAGAAGCAAGTCATTAAAGTTGATTATCTCAGTTTTTGGCCCTAATCGCCTTTTTTTTTCTTCTTTCCAGTTTTAATTTATGAATACACTGATAGTAGTACTAATTCTTGGAGGTAAACCACGTCAGAGTAGTCAGTGGGAACCCACATGGGGTGAGTGAGCCCATAGTGAATGCTCCAGAATCCGCAAGAGCACATCTCACATTGTGTATTGATGAATGTGATAGTGAAATGCACACCTAGGGAGAAATCCCTGTGTGATATGGTGCTGGGTGTGCTCCATGTTAGGGTCTATGGCCAGCTGAAAAGCAGGTCATGAGGAGCAAGGAACGCATGAGAATGTGCAGACTGATGTGAAGATTGCCTGGAGGGGCCTTGGCTCTACCTGTGAGCACTGGACATTATGCTAAAAGGTCTCAATGTTCTATCTAACTAATGCATTTAATTTGCCTTTTCCTGGTATGTGCCAGGACATAGATCTCTGATATTTTCTTAGTGTATTTTTAGACGTATTATGAATCCCATAAGATGTTCTCTGTGCTTTGTTTTGTATAGTCATTAACCATTAGATCTATACATTTATGCTTTCATTATCCATTACATCTATGCATTTATGTTTCTTGAGTTTATCTAAATTCCTTCCTGTTTTACCATTTTCATCTAGATCAGTGGTTCCCAATTTCCCTAATTGGTACAACCCCTTAATGTAATTCCACATGTTCCATAAAATTACTTTAATTGCTACTTCATAATTGTTATAATAAAAATATCTGATATGCAGGATATCTGATCTGTGACTCCTAAAGGGGTCATGGCCCACAGGTTGAGAACTGTTGACCTACAGTCTCTCCTTTTTCCCTCTTTCAACAATATCTGTTAGTGCTTTTTTTTTCCAGTTTGGGGTCACAGGGAGCAAATCCTCATCGCTTTTATTTATTATTTGAAATGTCTTTATTTCACAATGGTTTTGTAGGATATTTTTGTAGGGTATAAAATTCTACCTTGAGTCTGGTAAGACAGCCTAGTGGATAAAGCTGTCATCTTTCATACCTCATGAGCTGAGTTTGATGTTTAAGACAAGAAAATTGATTCCCCCAAATTGTCCTTTGGCCCTCACATGTGTGATCATACAAATAAATTTATGTACACATAAAACAAACACATAAAACTATAAAAAAGTAAAATTATGTTTCTGATGTTTTTGTTTATTAAAGTTTATCTTACAACTTTCACCATATTTTGTGAAATATTTAGTTTTTATTTTTTTTTTGAATGATAATTCTATTGTCCTTTACAACTTTTAATATAATTTTCTTGGCTCTTGGTCTTAAAAGTGATCTTACTCTGATAAAATACAAAGTGTTGTTTTCTTTTGATTTGGTAGTTATAGTGCTTTTTTGGGGAATATTTATGGCTTTTAGAAATTTTTGACCCTATTTCTGTAATTCTTTTCTGCTTCTGTTCTGTTTTTTTGTCTTAAGAGGTAGATTGCCTATATGATAAAATGTTGTAACATGTTCCCTGAGCCTCTATGCTCCTTTATTTTCCTGTCCTTTTTGTTCTTTCTACATGAGTTTGGATATTATCTATTGATTTATCTTCTCTTTTGGCTTCAGCAATAGCTAGTGTTTCACTGAACAAAATTATTTACGTGTTTAAATTTTTATATTTTATAAATTCCATTTAATTGTGTCTATAGGAGACTAAAGACCTGGCTCAGGGGTTAAGAGCACATACTGCCCTGGCAAACAACCTGAGCTCAGTTTCCAGCACCCATGTCAGTGACTTAGAAAACCTATAACTTTATCTCTAAGGGATTCTATGCCCTTTTCTAGACTTTACACACATTCTGCATTTACATGTGCATGTATCTACATGTATGCACACAACACACACACAATTTACAAATAAAAGAAAGAACTGTCCATTTGTAAAATATGCTAATAGATTCTAGTTAGCAGATGAAATGTTTAATAGACATAAAATACATATGTGTGTTCTGTGGAATGGTCTTTCTATATGCTGTGAATATTTGTTGCTACCATTGCTTAATAAAAAGCTGTTTTGGCCTGTGGGAAAATATGGTAAGACAGGATACAGTCAGGTGAGGAATGCAAAAGAGATAGAGGGGAGAGAAAGACTGGGTCAGAACAAATGCTAGACCTGAGCTATTGGGCCTCACTGACTCTGACTCTGAAATAAAAACTGAGGAACCTTCATGGAAAGGAACTAAACCCTCTGAATATAGATGACACTAGAACAAATAGCATGGGCAGTTTGTGGAGCCTCTTGCTGTAAGACCAGAGTTTATTCCCTGTGAATGAACTGACATCTCAGAGCCCAGAAACATCTTACTCAGCCTTGATACTGGGGGGAGGGACTCGGACCTACCTCAACTGGATATGCCAGACCGAACTGACTCATCTTGGAATTTCTTACCCTCCCTGGGGGATGAATGGGAGTCTGGGGGGGGGCTAAGGGAGTTCAGAGAAGAGGGTAGGAAGGAGAAGCAGTGGAGAGTATGAGAAAAAAACTTTAAAGAAAACCTACTAAAAATTTAAAAAGATGCGAGCGCTATCTAGCAAGCAAAAAGCTTGAGCCATAAAACAGTTTGCAGTTACTTCTGAGTAATTACTTTCTAAGTGGCCGTGAGACCATGGGTGGGAGAGATTTGTTCATATCATAGGGCTAGGTGGGACTGAGAAATTTCTGTCCACATCTATCATCTTTAATTATTTTCACATATTTTCTAGCAACATAGAATACATTTTTTTTTTAAACCAGGTGAGGGCTACATTCTGGCTAATTTGGTTTATTACTATTTGATAAGTACCATATTTGTTTACATATAAAAATGGATTAGGATATATAGTCAGATAATTATATGGTGTTTTTCACTCACATAGATTCTTGTGGGACATTTGAAAGTCATGTGGTAAGGGAACATTTTTCTTTGAGAATGGATGTCTTGCTTATTATATGACATCTAGAATTTATCATTCGTGTTCACTGAATGTCATCTTTACCACACTGTTCAGTATCTAAACAAACTTTCAAATATTTCAGGAGAGCATAGCACCTGTTCAGGAGTCTTGCTTTATGTGGAAATAGAGTAGATTATTATAAGGAAGCCTTGGATTCTGGGAGCCAGCCAGCCCTAAAGACAGACTTAGTCAGTTGTTTGTGGCCTGGCCAAATATAAATGTAAAACAAACTCACTGGGTGATCAGATGAGCAGAGGCTTCTCCAGTGGGCTAGCTAGAGGTTGAGGATGCAAGGAAGAGCATCAGATAACATAACAGAGATGTGGCATGCTCTGGAACACAACAACATCAGCTTGGCATTCAGCCAGAGTAGCTGAGATGGAAGATTAGAAGGTGAGATCTGAAACAATATTTGAAAATGGCTGTAGCATTGGCAAGGCTTCTAACGGATAGTGCTGGAAATGAAATGCTGTGCCTGGAGACTTGGCTTTTCAGCAACTACATCACAAAGTAGCCATTCTTTATTTTTAGGAACATCCATCCATCCATCTATCCTTCAATCCACCCATGAACTCATTCGGAAGCATTAAGTGCCTGCTGTGTTTTATCCCTGTGGGGATGAAAAGCTGCCTAAATAAAAGAAATTGCCCTTACTCTTGGGAAAGGAGAAAGACAACAAAAAACCTAATTATAAAATGAATGATAAGAATCTAGTAGAGAAGGAAGACAAAAAAATTAAATAATTTTAATATGGAAGATAATGGTATGGCGATAGTTTAATTTCATCTGCAAACATTTTGAATGTTTAATTTCCCTCCCTCCCCACATTTGCCTTAGGAATATGAAATGAAGTCTTTGGAAGCTGAATTGATACAGAAAAAAAAAAAGTAATTACAAGCTTCAGCTGTAGTGGAATTTTCCAGCATCTGGATTGAAGAGGAAATAGGAAGCTGACTTTCTAGTCATAATAGAATTTTCTCTGTAGTTAGCATCTCCAGAAATTTGTGAAAATTATTGTATTATTCGTGGGCTTTCCAGTTAGACTTGCACTGTATCAAGAATGTGCTGAGAACAAACAGAAAGCTCGATGCCAGGAGCCGGAGAGCTGTGGATGAGAGCCTAGTTTCAGTTGCATGAGAATTTAGAACGAGGACTTGTTATTTGGATATCTTATTTTATTCTGTATTTTAAAGATATCCCTTTTTTTCATACTGTATTTCTTCAGAAACAGTTTTGACAGGACTTAAGAGGAGAATATTGTTTAAACACTTAAGGCACAAGAAATTCAAGTCCTCTTATATTGGGCACTAGAGCTGCCATGGGAGAGTGTTCTACTGTGCTAAGGGCTATAAACCTCCCGCTGTCGTTAAAGGAAACATAGCCCGATCAAGTAATTTTGGTTGTGGCATGTGAGTTAAGTCATAGCTAATGCTGGTTACGTGCTGCCATGGACCAGCCACTCTGCTGAGAATGTTAGCTTATTTCATCCTCATTATGACTTGAGTGTGCCTTATCTTTATAACCTGGGAAACAATTGACCTAGCAAACTTGGTAGATTTGTCTAAAGCACTCAAGCTGGGAAGTTGTTGAATGAGCTTTTGAACCTGATGTCCCATTCTACCATTGAGCCCTGCTGCTTGAGCCAGGGCAGGGTAACCTGCAGAGAAAGCCCTGTGTACCGAGTGTGTGGTGGGAATGCAAGCTTAGCCTCTCTAGAGTCAAGGGGCACAGTGTTGGCTCACATGTAGGTAACTGACTTCCCTTAGAAATAGGACTCAACCTCCCTGAGCTTCAGTATCTGCTTCTGAAAAATGAAAATGATGATTTAAACAAACAAACAAACAAAAAATCAAAAAAACCTCTCGATGTTCAGAGGTTTTTAAAATAACTACAGTATATGGGACACTTAGAGGCTGCCTTTTTCAATTTTTCCTCCTTGGGCCAAACAGAACTGGCAGGAATTAGTCTGGTTCTTTAGAAGAGGAAGAGGCTTTGTTAATATGGTAGAGGCATGGGCAGGGACAGAGGGCTCTCTACTTAGTTAAGGAGGCAGGAGGAAGTGGTATGTAATGTCTGGAGTCTGTATGAAAGTTAGATTAGAGCTGGCCACTTAAACATCATGGTTCCTTTTCTTTTCTAAAAGCAGGCAGCATTGCCCTAGGGAATCTCCCCTAGTTGATCTCTAAAAGTCAGTGGGTGTAACTGACGAGTGATTTATGATGTTTTAGTACATTGTTATTGATACTAAATAAGAAGAAGAAAGGATGGGCTGCAGTCCCAGATCTAGCCTGCATGTAATTCATGCATTCTGTCCACAGCTGATTCCTTCGTTTATAAATTGAGGGTCCTGATGCCTTGCCAGCAGCATTGCCACAAGGAGTAAGATAGAGTGAGAGACAGGGACTTAGCAGCTCTTAGAGTTAGCTTGTTCTCTGTCCTTGTTCAGTCCCTACCTCCACTCTCAGTACAGTGCTGTTCCAAGCCATTTGTGTAGGAACATGATGTTAATTGCCATGCTCTTTGGGGTCTCTTGAATGACCATCTTTTTATCTATGTTTCTTCTTGTTGTTTTTGCATCCTGGCTCAATCTTGTGGCAAATGGCACGGACTTTATCATTCTAAGACAGCTGGGCAATAGGCCCCTTATCCCAAAATGCTGAAATGGGAGTGCCTGGTCTTGGTGTAAAAATCAAGATGCTTTGTAAACAAGTGTGATTTGGAGAAAGCCTTGGAAATAGGTTTTAGACAGGAAGTAGTTCACCATTTTCTTTCTGTAGTATTAGCTTGTGTTTATTCCTCTGGAATGGAGGATCTAATATCTTTTCTTGACAATAACTGCTCTCTTCTCCTTTCTCTTTGGGGCTGAGTGAGGAGCTTTCCATGAACTTTAAAATAAAAACCAAATGAAAAAGGCATTGTTTATCTAAGCTGTCTGTGGAAGGGCACTAGGGAGAAGAATTGAACTCTAAAATAACCTTATGAAAGTTATTGATTTGTTTCTTTATGGTTCCCTGACAAACAAGGGCCATTATTTCTGTGCCTGAACTGGAGTTGGGTCAAAGAACCCTCTTTTTATAGATTATCTTTCCTGAAAACCAGACTTGCCAAGGAAATGAACTTCTGGAAATGAAGATGTGAGCCCCAGTTGAATGCTGCCTTTCTTTCATTGCTTTGAAGGACATGCAGGGAGTTCAGTTAATTTTTAAACTTGCACTGAGTACAACAAGGTTTATAGATAGCTTAGGAGAGTTAGATGAATTGCCCACTGTTATGTATTCAGTAAGTGATTTTATCTGAGTGCAGCTACCCCCAGCTCAACTACACATTCCAGGGTCTGCTTGACCTCGGATTCATAGGAAGGAAGGAACACATGCTTGCCTGTGTGCATACTTGCTCATCCACCTTATATTTGAGAAGTACCTTTGTTTGAAAGATCACATAAGCTATGTAATATATTGAAGAAATAGAAAATACACATAAAATAAAGAAGCAGAAAAAAAAAAATCACCAAGCACTCACACCCAGGAACTAATTACTTTTGATCACTGGTTTTATAATGCCACACTTCCTTTCTATGCTTGTAAATACATTTTACTACAAACCAATCACCTTCTACATACTATTTGTAACTCAAAAGCACAGCTTTTAGAGAGTTTTATTCCCTCTTTGTTTCATTTTTAAAATGAGATGAATTAATTGTTCATTAAAGGGGAGTTATACTACTACTCATACGGAAGAAAATTTATATTGACAGTTGATATACTGATCTATAAAATGCTTTAAAGAATTTGCCTTTCCAATTTAAGTACTAATGAGGATATGTTCATTATTTATTTTTAGCACTAATCAAATGTTCAATAAATACTTAGCCAAGTAAATAAATTATGTGTGATTTCTTTTTCAGATGCCAAGGATCAGTCTAGTTTAGGGTTTGCATATGCTAGGCAAGTGCTCTACCACTGAGCTAGATTCCTAGCTCACTAACAATTTAAAAGCAACATGACTGTAAGATATTTGCAGATAGAGATATGCTATCTGCAGGAGCATTTTATCCATTTATTACTAAAAACATCGACACTCTTTGAACACATATTTCCCACTGCTTCTTGGGTTTGTCATAATCTAGTTCTCTAGTCTGTAATCTAGTGAAAAACTGAAGCACGCTTCTCTTGTGGAGCATGTCAGATTTGAAGAGGGACATATAAAATGATGTAATTGCGGTAGTAACATGGAAAAATCTGTAAAAGTCTCTTTACAATGTTATTTCTTTGGGATTTTATGGCTTTATCCAAAGTTGGAAGCTAGTGAGGAGTTCCTGCATCCCTACCTTCATAAAGCAATTTTATAGGGCCATAGAAATTGATTCGTAAAGTTTTAGGCCTGAAAAATATATGGCTATCTATCCTGGCCTTGGGAAAGGCTTATTTTATTTAAAATAACCCATAAATTATTTACATCCATGAAGACATTAATACAGGAAGTATGTTGACAGGTCCAGTGCTTAGATAAAGAAATATTTTCTTCAAGCACAGTTAGAAACCAGTGAAATGACAGTCAGCACCATCGGAACTCAGGAGGTCTGTTCATTAAATGTTGTTTTCATGAGCTCTTCCTCCCCAGGAAGAAAGTCTAAACTCAGATAGATAATCTCATGAGGACACTCAGTCACCTAGGCTTGTTTACTATGTCAGCCAATGTTCAAGAACTGGGCGACATGAAAGGAGTCTGCAAAGATGAACAATGAGGTCTTCCTTCAGGAAGGCTGTACTCTTCTGGACAGATCGCTAATGGGTCAGGAAGGGTTTCTAGTCCAGAGAAATTTCACCTTTGGATTAATATAAAAAAAAGTTATGGTTTTGTGAATGAACGTTTGTCTTATTAGGGCCTACTTAGGTTCATTTAGCTAACCCCTGTGACATGGGTATCATGAAGTTTACTGTAAAATGCTACCTCTCCCGGAATGAAGGCAGATTACTGCTGAGCACCTCACTCAGCGTGAAGTAGCTCACACTGGCATGGCCTTTCATAGAGTGAATTAAAGAAGAAGGGCTTAGGCTAGTGTGGCAGAGCTTCTCACTCACCTAGGGCCTCTCAAATCCTCTTCTCTCACTGTATTAGGAAGTATTAAAAAATTAGATATCATTTCCTGACCTCTGGGTGGTAAATGAAGAAACGTGAACCATGGATACATCTCATTTCTCTAACATGAAGAAATGGCAGCAACAAAAAATGTTTGTCAGCATGCTCTCTGTTGTCCCGGAGATTTGGTCACCTTATGTCTGTGTCCATGTAAGTTGTGGTGTTTTAGTGAATTAATTTGTAATTAGCTCACTCCATATTCTGAGACATCTTCCAAGGGGACCTCAGAAACATGATTTACATGTGCTAACAGTTAAGAACAGTACATATTCAGGTGTACAGGGACAAATTGCAGCACTGGGTACAAAGGAGAATGGATGCTGAAAGAATGTTTTCTGTATTTAACTTGATAGTCTTGTGAACATGCCTTATATTTGTCCAAATGCTCTTTATTGACATTCTAAAAGGAAAATAACAACAACAACAAAACCACTTCCATGGCCCTCCTTAGGGTAGAATGTACCAGTTGTCATCCAGTGCCAAATGGTCAGCCCTGAAAACATACATATGCTTAACAGCCTACAGTCTTTGCAGGCTATATTTAAGAATATACATGTATATACACATATGAGTACATTAAGAATTAATTAAAGAAGAGGCTGTATATAAAAGAGAGCAGGAGGGGTTCTCTGGGAGGGTGTCCAGGGAAGAAAGAAAAGGTAGTGTTGTAATTGTGTTATAATCTTAAAAATAAAAGCAAGATCAAACCAAACCACATGAAAACCAATAGATGTCTTGGAGTTTGCTTTTCCCATCTACCTAAGCATCTCTCAGTTTGGAAGGAGCTGTGGTTAATGTACAGAATAGTTTTTGGAGCCCCACCCAAATATTGCTAACACCGTATTTAATCATACTCTTGGTTCAAACAAAAAAGCAAACAAATAGAAATTACAACTAATAACAACAGCAGAACCTTCCCCCTCCAGATTCATGCTTGCCTCCTGCTGCAATGTTCTTAGTCCTCTGAATGAATGCGCCACTCAGGGACTAGTTTTATATTTAGCTTTTACTTCTATAGAACAGAGATGAGAAGATGAAAAAACCCAGCCTTTGCTTGTGAGGCCACACTCATTCTGGGAAAAGGAATCTCTTAGAGATAGATGCTGAATGCCTATAGCATTTTCTCTGAATACAGAGCATTCAGAGAAGAGATAACTAATAGTCTCTTAGTAAGCATCAAATATGCTTTATGCATCATGTCATGTGGCCCGTTCAAGACCTTTGCTTATTTTACTTTTGCAGCTCTATTTTGTAAATAAGAAACCTGTGACATAGGCGCTTTGCAGAAGACCAGATGCACAGTTTACAGGGATGACATTAGCTTTGAACATGGGAAGCTGTTTCGGAGCCTAAGAAGTTTGTGAACTTGGACAAGTGAATCTAAGTCCCTTAACTATCACCTCATCTGCTGAAGGAGAATGATAGTGATATTTCAGCCTCATAGACTGTGAGGTGGCTCAGCACAGTGCTCATACTCTGAATTCCTTCCTGTAGCCTTCCAGGACTCAGTTGCCTTTTGGGGAAACTACCCACAGCTTCCCATCCATCCCTGTAAGGTCAGCACTGCCTCCCCTCCTTCCTTCTCTTTCTCCTCTTTCCTTTTGGGAATAAAGTCTTCCTGTGTAACCCAGGCTGTGATCTTTGTTCTTCCATCTTTAAAGTGATAGGATTACAGGCATGCCATCAAGCCAAGAATCTACACATATGCGTACATGATGGTGTGCGTGTGCATGCATGTATGTATGTATACACATATATGTATATATCTGTGTGTGTACACAAATATATAAATAAAAAATTTGTGTTTGGGACTTTTGTTGTTAGAGACTATGTCGTATGTAGCTCAGGATAGCCTTGGATTTGCTACATAGCTGAGGCTGGCTATCAGGTCATTTTCCTCCTTTTCTTATTTCCATCCCACTAGGGTTGCAGTTCTGCACATCTGTGCCTGTTGTACAGTTGGTATTTGCTGTATTTTTGGTTGTGAGCCTAGCCTTAGTTTGTATTTCTTGAATGACTTTTGGAGAGGCCCTTATGTATGAAACTTTAGCCTTGAACTGAAAGTGCTTGCCTGGGGATATTGTGCTTATCCAGTTTAAATATGCACATGTTGCTTTATTAGTCATGATTTTCTAGAAGAACTGAATTAATGGTGGACAGAATTAAGGGGAGATTGCTGTATTTTAAGGAATTGGCCTATGCAATCGTGTATTTTAAGGAACTGACTTATGCAATCGATGCAGATGCAAGTTCCAAGTTTAATAATCTGTAAGGCAGGTCAACAGACTGGAAGGTCAGAATTTTTGTGTTAGAAACTTGAAACTTCAGGTTTTATGACTAAAGCAAACCACTAGCTGAGACTCACTGATGCTACAGAAGGTTGTCAATTGGTTCAAGGCCAGTTGATGGCATACATCAGCTTCATCTACAGCAGAGAGGTGGTGCTCCTCTGTCCTTGATGGGATTGCATTCTGGCTAGTAGTAAATTGGAAGCATATGTATTGCTGGTTTTTAATTTTTAGTATGGAGTACTTTATTATTATTTCAAGCAGGTTACAAAGTATACGTTTGTTAGAATCATTCATTGAATTTAGGTTTAATTTTGCTATCTAAAAACTAACAGTTTTTTCAGAATATTCCATTTATTGAAACAAATTTATAATGTATGTCCTTATGGTTTCCTGGAATTTCATTCATATCTGTTATAATGTTTTCCTTTCAATTTCTAGTTTTATTGAAGTAGGTCTTCCTTTTTTTGTTTAATTTGGTTAAGAATTTGCCAATTGTGTTTAATCCTTAAAAAATTAATTAATTTTAAAAAAGAAAGAAAATGTAAAGCCCATGTATTCTTAGTGGTACTCCTATGCTAATCAATTATTCAACTTTAGGAACACTGTTAATTACTATATATGTGAAAATACACATTTATATTTTAAGCCTTAAAAAAGAAAAGAAAATGTTATTAATAAACTAAGACCCTGGACATCATAGCAGCCTAGTTGATGACACTCGTGATGACGTAGTTGACTGAGAGCTGTGTCCTTCTGCCACTACCCAGCATCTCCCAAGATCGCCATACATTTCTATCTCAGAAAAAGATCAAAGTCCAATATTGTAGCAATGGTCTCTAATTAACAAGTGTATCTTATGTACTACCCTCTAGTAAACAGAAACATAAACTTGTGACCTTCTGTACCTTCATAGCAATGCTAATTAATATTTGATCAAATAAATTAGAAGGGACTGTAGTCTGGCCAAGTTGATACTTGGGACTTTATGATCTACCAGTATCTCAATTCATCTAAAAACCTAATCTAAGTATTACTGGGATTCCAGTGACTATTGGGGGCTTAGAAACTGCTCTTAATGTACTGAATAGTGCTTCTATTAGTTAGCCGAGGAAGTTATAGCAGAGGAAGTTTATGAAGGAAGGAAGAAAGCCATCCCAAAGCAACCCATGGACTAATGTCTACTCCTTTAAGCATCTCTAGTACGCCAGGCTCAGGGAAATTAGTATTTTAAGGGCTTATGCTTTGGTCTAGCACAGCTACCAAGAGCTTTAATAAATGCTATAAATTGTGAGAGTGTTCACAGTCACAGTGGGGTTAGAGTGTTTGAGCTGTGCCCCGGTAGCGGCCAAGGACTGAAAAAGAGTCATCCCTAGATGGAGGCTGGCTTCATGAACTTCCTTTGGAGAAGTCAGGGCAGATCAGAGACTACAGAAGGGGAATGTGTAGTGGGTATTATAATCACTAGCAACTGATTAAAAGCTTAATATTTATTAAGGGATTTATAGTGAAACACTTACAGATACAAGAAATTAAGTAGTTGGTGATTCCTGGAAAGCTGGACTGGTCCTCAGGGTGGAAGCAGGTCTGGTTCTTCCTCCAACAGCATGAGAGAGCAACCAGGAAGAGAACAGATGCACACCATGTCTTAACCTGGCCTGGCCACGCCCCATACACTGGGGCCTCAAGGCCCAAAAGCCAGGCCTTTCAATCAAGGTGATAATGCTTGTTTTCCACTACTGGAGTGGTATTGGAGACCAGGACAGGGGAAGTCAGTGGCTGGACCGGGACTGGGACTGTGAGACTGAGCCTGCCCTTGGAGATAGAGAAAGGCCATGTAGGATCTGCATTTTGTTTTGTTGGATCTAAAGATGCACCACAGAGTAGTTTCAAAACAGAGAAGCACACAGTGTTCTTAAGGCAGATTCGTGTTTTGACAATTAAGTATGGCTGTTGTAGAGGTGGAGTGGGAACATGTGTCATTTACATTCCTCATTGCTTTCCTGAAAAGTCACCAGAGCCACTCTCAAGGGCCAGAAATAGATTGAATCTCTGAGAGACCTGGGCCAAAAGTGACTTTAAAATGAGTCCAGTTGAAATAAGAATCTAGCATGAGGGAGGCAAGGGATTTTAAAGATATTCCTGTGACTTTTCCAGGAAGTGAATTACGATTCACTTCTATTCATAGTCATTATATTTTCCTTTCCAGATTGTTGAATAACAACACTAGTCATCAGTTTACATTTATTTAATTCCCCTATATTCATGATCAAAAGTATGGTGAGATCCTTATAAATGGTACCCATACTTAGGCTTAATTAGTGTCCCGTGTTCCCAGTACACAGCTAGGCACAGAGTAGCCATCCAATGCATATATTGACAGATCTGTCTCAAAACATTGCACCGCTCCTTCGTATCATTCTCCTCACTGGTAAACATGGAAATACCTAACAGCAGAGAGCTAGCAAGTGAAGTTAGCCATGCTTTTAGTATCTGGTAGTAAATCCCTGCTTTTTGAATGGTGGCTAGTGATAGTCAACGTGTCATTTTCTTTTCAGTCCCCTCAGATGGTCTCGATAGTTAGCAGCATATAAAGAAACTTCAAGTCTGCAAGCCTCGTGTCCTCCTGAGGTTTCAGGCCAATCAATAGTTTTTACTCTGGGTATCGACAGTTCTCTGCTGAATGCCCTTGTCTTTGGCTACGTGGGCTGACTGTTGTGAAATGGATTACACGCTTTTATTGCCACTTGGGGTTTAATCAGTGCCCAGCATGTCCTGTGCATGGTATACCTGTGACTTTCTTTTGCCATTTTAATTGCTCAGGACACAGGCTATTGATGGTGCTGCTTTTGTGATTTGCAGACCTTGACTGATCAGTTTTTAACTCAGAGCTTCTGCTTCCTTGCAGGATGCAACAATTTGGAAGCCTGATTCATGCCAGGACTGTCGTTGCCATGGTGATATTGTGATCTGCAAACCTGTTGTTTGCAAGAACCCTCTGTGTGCCTTTGAGAAGGTATGGTTTCCTAATTGTATCCTAAACTTACTGATAAAGTCAGCAGACAATCAGGTTTCTAAAATTTTTTGGTCATGTTTTTACATTGATTCCAGTCTCTAATTTGAAACTAAAGGAAACAAATTAGAGAATTTTATTATTTCATGGGTATGAATATCTTAATTTTCATTTATCGATTATTTATTCCTGGCAAAGTAAAACCTGGAGACTTTAAGCAATTAGCCATGACTATGTAATTAATAAACCGCAGCTCAGGGATTTTACCCTGTTCTGACAGCTGCTAGATCTGTTGACAGCAGCCACGGCATCTCCAAGCCATTAACTGTCTTGAAGTAAGGACTGACTTCTTAAAGATGAGTTTGCAGAAAGAGCTTGTCTCTGTAGGCTATGTTGCTTCACTGCTGGACCCATGGGAAGCAGGTGATCTCCGATTCTAGCATCCCCCTTATTCAGGGCACCTTCTCTTTTCTCTTCTGCTCTGTAAACATCTTCGGTTTCTTTCTCAGTGTACACCTATTTTGTTGGAAAACTTTTCTGGCTGCTGACTATTTCAAGTCAGTCTATTTTTTTTTTTTTTTTTTTTTTTTTTTTTTTTTTTTTTTTTTTTTTTTTTTTTTTTTTTTTTTTTTTTTTTTTTTTTTTTTTTTTTTTTTTTTTTTTTTTTTTTTTTTTTTTTTTTTTTTTTTTTTTTTTTTTTTTTTTTTTTTTTTTTTTTTTTTTTTTTTTTTTTTTTTTTTTTTTTTTTTTTTTTTTTTTTTT
>PVIH01002468.1:0-99749 GCA_004025045.1 Sigmodon hispidus | reverse complement strand
TCTGGAACTGGAACTACAGACAGTTGTTAGCTGCCATGTGGGTGCTGGGAATCGAACCCGGGTCCTCTGGAAGAGCAGACGGCGCTCTTAACCGCTGAGCCATCTCTCCAGCCCCCAGTCTATTTTTTTTTAAAAAAAAAGCTTAACTTTTAAATGCAAAAATTGAAACTCCCCAGAGAAGAACAATTATTTTCTTTAAAAAGCACTCTGTCAGTTTCACAGGCATAGTTTATTTTTCTAGTGTATGCTCTTCCCCCAATAGTTAATTTTGAATCTTTCTGCCTCTAATGGTAATAAAGTTCTATCTTTTTATGCCTAACAATTAGAATGGAAATGTGCTTTATTGATAGAGTTTCTATTGCTGAGATAAAAATATAATGACCAAAACCAACATGGGGATGAAAAGGGTTTATTTGGCTTATATATGTCAATTTATAGTCCATTGACAGAAGACTGAGCAGGGACCTGGAGGCAAGTCCTGAAGCAGAGATCATGGAGGAACGCTGCTTACTGGCTTGCTCCTCATGGCTTTTTTTTTTTTACCTTGTTCTCATATGCCCAGGACTCCCTGATCAGGGATGGCACCACCCACGGTGTGCTTGGCCCTTCCACCTTAAACATTAATCAAGTTAATACCCCACAGAGTTGACTACAAGCCAGTCTTATGGAGGTATTTTCTCAATTAAGACTATCTCTCTCCAGGTATGCCAGGTTGACAAAAGCCAACAGCAGAAATATTTTTAAATTTCTGCATGGTATGTTTCTGAGAAGCAGCGAGTATATAGATGTTTAAGTTTGCTAATATTCTTTTATATGCCATGGATCCTTCTGTCATATGAAACAAATATTTCTAAGAAATTAGCATTTAATAAAGCCTTCTCCAATTCACAGGAATATTTATGTTATTACAAAAGAAACCATGAATTAAATATTAAAGTGTTTAGATTGCATCATTTAAAACTAAACTTGTTTAATTTTTTTTTACTATCATATATTAATAGTCCAAAGTAATGGAGTTGATTACAGTATTTTCTGTAAAATTAGGGAAACCCTTTGACAGCTGTTTATCTATCTCGGCAATGATAGCCAGAATAAATAAAGAACTAGGAAAAAATGTAATGGCAAAAGAACAATTGATAAATGGAAAATAAACAAACGCTTCAAAAGGATTACAAATGGACAATAAATGCATTTTTAAAAAGTTTAACCTCTTTACTCATCAGAAAAATGCAAATCTTAACTTCTTTTATACCAGGGCTTGGTGAACCAAATTCAGTTACATTTTATTTTGTATTAATTAAGACTATTTGGGGCTGTAGTGATTACTAAGTGAAGTGCTGGCCTCAGAAGCTTGAAGCCCCGAATTCCATGTACAGAATTCAAGTTAAATAATAAAATGCACAACTGCCTAGTGGTATGTGCTTATAATCCCAATGCTAGGGACAGAGGCGAGCAGGTCAATGGGGCTCATTGGCTCTCCTAGCACTTGAGAGACCAAAGCCAGAGGATTCCAAACTCAGCCCCTCTGCTTAGACTTTTTAGCTTTTCATGATCACTCTGTTCCACATATGGAGCTGCCTGAATATTCTCTAAGTAAGGGAACACACACACAGAACAACAACAACAGCAACAACCTAAAAGATGACAACAACAACAACAACAACAACAAAACAAAAAGCAAACAAAAACAAATTAAAACAAACTAACCAAACAAGCAAGGAACAGTGGGGTGCGAAGGCTCTATGGTAGAAGTGTATCTGATATATGAAGATACAGACACATAGGAAGACTTTCGTTCTCTCCTACACACACTCAGGCATGCACACAATGCATATGTTGAAATATATAAAACAAAAAGAATTATTTTACATCTTTTAAATTACCAAAATATCAAGACCATAACTAGGAAAAATTGTATGAAAACTATGTTCTGTGTCCATAAATAATGTTTTATTGATACATAGGCTGCCTTACCATTTCTGTGCTGTCTTTAGTGGCTTTACTACCTTCATGGGAGTTATTGTAGCTCTGATGTGGCTGTATGTGGCCCCCACATGCTAATATCCACTCTCTAGCTTTTTACAGTTTCTGATTCCTGTTCTGTAACTCAGGACCTCACTTTTCCTACTTTTTCTCAACTCAGTAAACCCCTTTTCCCAAGTCCCTGAGCCAGATAACAAATCACCCCTAATTCTTCACTTTCTCTCATATCGCACATCCAGCACACTTGCAAATTCCCCAGCTCTTTCTTTCCAGACTGTGTGTCATAGCTGTGCTTTTGCTGATCTCACACAGGTCTTTTCTCTGGATTTCCACAGTACTCTCTTAACTGACATGACTGTTTCTATGCCTGCTCTTTTCACAGTAACTGTAGTGGAGTAGCCAGGATGATGCTATTGAAATAGAAGCCAGCTCATGTTGCTTCCCTCTTTCAACCCCTCAGTGGCTTCTCTTCCCAATTAGAATAACTATTCACAATGTACTTCTTACCACTATTGTAGACCTCTAATTAATCTTCTGTTAGCCTTTCTCTGAGTCTCATTGCTGCTCCCCAAACACACACACACACACACACACACACACACACACACACACACACACACGTTTGTATGTTGGGGCATGTGCATTATTCCCCCTCACCTGAGAAAAAATACTTGTAGTGGGAACAGCATAATGCAAAATTCTCACAGGAGAAGCAATATATGATGCATGGATATCATGTGAATGCATATATGTGAGCAAATATAGCATATGTTTATTGCATAAATTCACAGCTTAATCCTTTACTTTCTTTGAGTCTTGCCTGAATGCTATTCTATTAATTTTAACTCTCTACCACCTTACCACAGATTTCAACTTCCTCTTCCATTCTTTTTTTCTTTTTCTTGATACTGATTACTATCTAACATACTATATATTTTACCAGTTTCTGCTTACTGTCTCTTTTTGTCACTGTATCTCCTTAATATCTGCAATCATACACGATATACACTAGGTACTCAGTAAATACCTTTGAATGGTGTATGGGAGAATGAATGGAAGAAGAGGCTAGAGAATAAGTCCAACATTATAGAGACATCTTGAGCTGTATTAAGTAGGTTAGAGTTTAATTTTCAAGATGAGATAGTCTAATGATGTTGTCATGCACAAATGGAATATTCACTATTCCTTTTGGAAGGGTCTTTCTGCTTTTCCAGAATTAATATGTAATATTAAAAATGAGAATGCCAATCCAGAGGCAATGAGAACAACTCGGGGAGAGAATAAGTACATGAATTACGGCATTGATCTGGTAGGGATCAAGAGGAAATGTCAAGTTAAATGTAGGTCTAGTGTAAGTGAGCAGAACTTGATGAAGCTTTAAAGATGAGGAATAAGAAAGGGAGCAATGACTGCTGTATTTATGATCTAATGAGTCACCAGCTAATTATTTATACTTACACATATGATCTATACCTCTATCTGTTCATACATCCATTTATCCATCAATCTATTATTCTATCTATCTATCTATCTATCTATCTATCTATCTATCATTACTTCAAGCATGGATATCAGTTTTTATGGAGTGACACAAAGAATAAGGAAAGAAGATTTTGCTTTGCCTTCTTAGTTTTTGATATTTTCAGGATCAGGTCAGGGTTGGGAGTAGAGATGGCTCAGGCTACATAATGAAGCTGAAGTTATATGGTTGGATGTGAAGAGAGCCAGGGAGCTGGAATCAATGGAGTAGAAAGAGGACTTTGTAGAGAAGAATAGGGTGGGATCCAGAGCACAGAATCAGGGTAGGTTGGAGGTAGACAAACAATCTTGTTCTCTAAGAATGGAAAGGAAGAGCCATGGATGGGTACAGTATAGTTAAGAATGGGAGCAGGGAGAGGCATAAGGTAATAATGTAGTTCAGTGATGAATATCCGGTAGAAGCAACGCAAAGGACTTATGTGGGGCCACTGTTTTAGTGGAGTCCATCTATCACAGTATGGGAGTGTGGAGCAGCTTGCCTTATGGAACCAAGAAGCAAAGAGAGAGAATCTGCTTTCATTTATGAATTTTGCTCTTTCTCCCTTTATCTTGTATCCAGGATCCCAGATTATAGGAGGGTGTCACCCACTCTCAGAAAGAGGATCCTAAGCCTTTCCTTTGTAGTCATACCCTCAGGGAAGCACTGTATTAATTTCCTAAGTGCTTCTCAATGCAAGCAAGTATGCAGTGACTACCAGCTGCCACAGAGTGTGTGAGTTGAATAATGTTAGTGGAAGGATGTGACCAAGGTCAGGTCCAACAGTGGTGATGCTGTGAACTTGCAGGAGCCAGTAGCCACCAACCACTGGAGTTCAAACTTGCATATGATATTGTTCCCATGGCAGTTCCAGCCACTCCTATAAAAGAGGAAGTGGTGTAATGCATTCTGGACCAGGATTTGACTGTGCAATGAAATAAAGCAGCAAAGAGATAGGAAGTGACAGGTGTTGGGGAAAATGGAGCCAACTTGACACTGAATGCATGCCAAGGAAAGATGTGCTCAAGGCTTTCTTGGAGGGAAAGGTGGGCTGGAAGTGACGAGGAGGGCTAGCTGAACCCTGGGAACCTTAGATGCAGAGCTGAATTGAAGGTTTCAGGTCTCTAGCAGGTTAGAGTCTGGGAAGATGTCAGGCTTGATCATGGCCCTGAGGCTCTCAGGAGAAGATCTGAAAGCCCGCCTCCACAGGGACACACACTCTCCAACAAGACCTCACCTCCTAATAGTGCCACTCTCTTAGGGAGCCATTTTTTTTCCATCCTATCACCCCATACACTCCATCCTGTCCAGTTGTCCCTTGATCTATCACATCCAGGCTGTATATGTCTCTTTCCCATTGGTCATTTACTGGCTGTCTTGATATGACAATTTATATAAAAGTATCTCTTATTTTACTTCATGGTTTCCTCAGAGAGTAAGAATCGTGACAGTTCTATACTAAAGGGAAAGCCTAAAGTACTCCCCTTAAGTGAACTGGCCAGACTGTCATTTTATTATGGAAAGAAATGAATGTTCAAAACACCAAGATTGATAATGCAGTCTATATTTATGTAATGATTACTATAGCATATTATTACAAATGTTTTGAGAATTGTATTATTAGTTATTGTTGTTAATCTTACTATTTTTAGTTTACAAATTCAGTTTTACTGTAGGAATTTATGAATGGAGGAAAGGCATAATTCATAGAAGGCTTGGAATGTCTGTAGTTCAGGCATCTATTGGGGGCCCTGTGGAGATGAGAACACTGAATAGGTGTTAGCTATATGTCCTCATTATTATCATTAGTTGATTCTTCCAGAACCTAAACAAGTCATTTTGCTGGCTCCTCTATCATGTCCACTGATAGGTCTTGTTCACTGTTCAGTGCTATAGTGTAAAGCTTGGAGGACCAGTAGGCCAGCCTTCTGTGAGTATGCTACTGCTATTCCAAGCCATGTGAACAGACAGCAAGAATCCCCAAGTCTTATTTTCCAGTTACTTGCATGCAGCATTCCAGCCCCTCCTATAGCTCATGTTTATAATGTCCCCAGACATTCAGTAGATTGACCCAAACTCTCTTTTTCCTCAACTGCCTCTCACAAATAAAGAATATTACATTTTGAAATGCTTTTTTTAAAGGCTAAATAAGTTAGTTTATTCTAGAGAATGTGAAAAACTAATGTTGGGGCATGATATAGCCCTTAAAATTGTCCATTCCACTTTCCTTTCTCCATGGCTCCTTGGATCCTCACTGTTAACAATTGTTATCTTCTTAGCAGAGGTTATGCTAATCTAGTTTCCATTGCTATCTTGGCAGAGATTAAACTGCAGTTTCCTTTTTGGGTTCAGAGGACAAACTTCTGAACCATCATTAATGTTTCATAGATTGGGAAATTTTATATAATCTCATATTATATGAATATGACTTATTTATCAATCAAATAGGATAATTTGATGATTGCTGGTATGGCTAGATTTCTGTAGTGGATTTACAATTGTAAAATATAGCTCATTTCTTATTTACTCTTTCAGATGTAGTTAGATGAACTGAGGAGTCTCTTGATTTCAGTCTGAGTGTATCTGCATAGACTTTCATCCTGTGGGTGGTCTTGTCTTCTTGGCTGATGCAGATCTCCAGCCACTGTGGTCAGATCACTCATTGCCCATGTTTCCATGTCTCTGAACTATGGGAAAGACTTAATAGGTAGATCATTAGTTCCTAAAGATAACCTCTTTGTTCTCCTTGTGTGTCCACTTCTTGATGTCTGTTTTTGGTGCTGGGGATAGAACTCAGGACCGCACACATACTGCAAATGCTCCCCCACAGAGCTACATACTAGTCTCTAATTTTGTGATAACTGTTAAGCACATTCTTGACGGTAGCAGATGCCTTATTAGTTGACATGAGAGACAGATCCTGAGGTGGTAGGCTTCTCTCTCTCTCTCTCTCTCTCTCTCTCTCTCTCTCTCTCTCTCTCTCTCTCTCTCTCTCTTTCTGTATCACGAGCTACAATTATAGAAGCCTCAAAAACAGCTCTTTACTGCCCCTAGGAATCTTACTCAGTTTTCCTTGGTACCTCATGCAGTATCCCACCACAGTACTACTTCCTTTCAAAACTTTATCCTTAACCTCTGTCCCTCATTACTGCTCCCAGAAGTTAACCAAAATCCTTAGAAGCTCAATTCCCTACTCCTGCATTAGACCTTGGTCATCAGCTCTGTAGCAGTTTCTACTGGAAAAACATTTTTTTTTTCTCTTTCAACAGAAGCAAACAATATAGTTAGAGAAATAAGCCCTTTTCCCACTTCATCTGCTTTGCTTGTGTGAAGGATTTCTAGTGGAAATAATTCACCACTCCATTATATTTGCATGTGAAAAGGCCCAGAGGATTGCTATTTTTTTTCTTCCAAAGAAATTACTTTCCAAAAAGGCCCCTCTTGACAGAGCGTCCTTTGTATTGGTGTATGTACTTTACCTTGTCTATCACTGTTACCTGTGGAAGCTCAGGAGCATTTAGAGCATCGCAGATACTTGAAGTCTGATGAACTAGCATTTGCTGTTGTGATTTCCTACTGAGTTGCTTTCCAATCCCAGGGAGAAGTGCTTCAGATTGCCCCCAACCAGTGCTGTCCACAGTGTGCACAGAGAGGTCCTGGTTCTTGTCACCACGAGGGAACAATCCATGAGGTAAGTGTTCTGCATTGTAAGACTCAAGGTGTACTTGTGAGCCACTGACAGAAGAAAGCCAAATGTGAAAGCTGGCTCCCTAACAGGTGAAGCTTCCACTTTTTTCTACAGAGCCAGATGTAGGAGGCTCATTTGGCTTTCTGTGGGTGCTGAGTGGTTTTTTTTTATGTTGTATTTTGTACAAGATGAAAAATATTCCATATATCCCATAAGCTCTACATAAATATTTGAAGTTTGAGTTTGTGTCTGCATAAAGAGTAGGCTGAGAAAGTTGATGTTGAAGATTGCAGTGTTGAATAATAACAGTACTGCCCTCCTTTGGTGTATCACATATAGATTTCCATTTAATATTGATATTGCCTATATTCCTGAAGTGGTGAGTAGGGCAGATAAGACTACTCTCATGTTAAAATTGGAAAAAAAAAGTTACAAATAGCTTGAACCACTTGTTCAAGTCATGTTACTTGCTTATAAATGTCATAATCTAGGTGGCAATTGGGTCTTTTGACTCATAGTCCAGGGATGGTTCCCTTAGGATTCAGTTTTTCAATCTCAGGACCATCAACCTTTGAGGCTTTGTTCTGAGGTGATCCTAGGGACTATGGGAATGCGGTGCCTTTCCTGGCTTTGAGGAGCAACTCCAATCATGACAAGGAGTGTCTGCAGGCAAGACCCAGCTTTCCTTAGCTTCTTACCCTTCCCACTCCTCTCTCAAGAGCCAGAGATCTGAGAACCTGTCCTCAAGATTTACTTTTCCTTCCTAGGTTATATTTCCCAGATCCTGAAGGCTTAATTGTCCATACTCAATACTAATTTAAATGCATCATTGTGAGATTTATAGTAGAAACTATAAAACGAATTCCTTTCTTACCCTTGCTAAAACATTACCCTGCTGTATCAGGTGAGGCTGAGCACAGTGTGGGGGTTGGAGGGGGAAAAGGTTGTGGAGAGAGAGAGAGGCCATTTGCTGTAACGCCCATCTTTCACCTGATACATTGTGTTCCTACAGTTAGCATCTCTGCCTATTCAGGAGAGATCATGAGTTAACAGCACTTGATAAACCCACTCTAGGGTGCTGTTCACTATATGTACCTAAAACTCAGTGAGCACAATGCTCATGTCCCTGTGAGCTGGATCATCTTACTCAGCCCACTGTCTCCTAATAACAGTAGGAAACTTCTTTTTCCGTTCTACACAATGTTTTGTTGAAAGACATCCAAGCAGGACCTGCAGTGAAATGTCCTGATCCCACCTGTCAAAATGTGCTGGCTGAGCCAGTTTGTTCTATAGAGCAGTGTCACCTTGAACTGCCACATATGATCTCTGTGAAATAGAGGTATTACAGGGATGCCTGGTGGTGGAATTAGTGCTGGTTCATCATGATGAGCATGGGTGTGTTATTCACATTGACTGAAATCTATGCTAGATGTTTGACATGGAGGAGATACTAGGAACTAAAATACAGCCAAGATCTGGGCTGGAAGAGAGAAAACTGGACATATCAAAAACCCTTGGTACCAGAGACAGGTACTTAAGATGTTAAAACCAACTTAAGAGCACCTTTGCAAGATATACCTTTGCAATTCAGCATAGATAATTTGATGGGAACCATCTTTTTACTGTTACATTTGTATACATTATGATCTTGCAATCTTTAAGTTGTTTGAGAACACTAACAATAGCCTGAATATCTTCAGCCATCTTTTCCTGTTAAACTAACCTAGAACTTGACACTGACCTTCCTTTAACGTAGGTACTCACTAAAATAACAAAGAATGAAAAACTCAGGCCATAATTCAATCCTTTCTCCTCCTCAGTGTCCTCATTCCAGGGTTATGCAGTCATTGTCATGGGTGGCTGGGCATTTCTAAGGCCACAGATCTGTTGTGTGTTAGTTAGGAATCCATCCCATACCTTTCTGTCTATTTCCCTTTGCTGCTCACTCCTGCAGCAATAATGCTAAACGCTCTAGACCATACAGGAACATGCCCATTCGTGCTTTCCTATGTTTACTCTCAAAATTTCATCCCCTCAAAAATTTTATCATTTTATTTCTGGTGCTTGATGTAACTGCAAAATGGGTTGAATTTTGAGAACTGTGGCTTTACGGGGAAATCTTTCGTATTCTACTTCTTCAAACAGACTGAAGAGTGGTGCATTTTAAAGTGTGATAAAGTCAAATTTTTATCACAAGTTATAATGATAATAATCTTTATTTTCCCATCCTTGTCCCCCACCCCACCCCCAGCCTCTCGGGTCTTTTCCAAACCCAGTATTGCTGATTTTTCTGAGCAGGTTAACATCATCGTCTGCTATTGTCCATCTCTGGCCTTGTCACTCACATTGCTAGGAGTTTCCCTGGCTTTTGGTCCCCACTCCCACCTCTCTCTTCCCTTTCAGCCTATTTAGGAAGCCATTTTCAGAGTGCTTTCACCTACCGCTGAACAGTAGTAAGCCTCTCTTTGGCTGCTGGCTTGTATCATGTAGGGTTGGTTATAGTAACTTTCCTGGCAGCTGTAAATTAGCCTGGTGTTTTAGGACTTTGCTGTGGTGTTCCACAGTAGAAGCTTAGACCTGAGGGAGAGATTTAGTAGAGGGTTTAGGGTAGCTGGGTGTGACAGGAATGGGAAGCTGAAGTTATACTCTTCCCAGTGATCGTAGCTAAAGCTCAGGCAAGTTAACAGCGGGCTGAGTTCAGGGCTACATGATAGGTACCCCTGAGGGAAAGGCTAAACCTCAAGAAAAGATGCCTCTGCCTGCAGAGGAGTCAACATCGTATACAATTCTGAACTCAGCAAGCCACCACAAGCCCGAAGACTTTTCTGTACATGAAGAAAACATTGGAGCCTTGGGCTGCCTCCACGTTGTTGAGAAGTGCTGTGTGGTTTGTTACAGCCTGGACTGGGGGACATGGTTCTATCTCCAACCTCCTCCATGGAGTCCCTACACATTCTCTTTGAGATCTTGTCAACCTTGCCCACCAGTCAGGGTACGAGGCTCAAATGTGACTCAAAAGTGTTGTTTGAATGATTATTGTCTTGTCCCAGGGTAGTTGGCGCACATAAAGGTGGGGACAGCACCATTTGTCCCTTTCTCTCTCCGCCACACTCATTTAATCCCAACACATGATGATGTAAGCCTAAGAAGAAAGTGCATGAAGATTCGGCAAAGATAGAAATTGACAGGAGGCAATGACTGCTGTGAATCTCACTGAGTAAAGAGAGTAAGAAGCCTGGACACTTATATTCCTTTCCACAAGGGCAAAGGAGAGCTAAATTATGTATGTGAGAGACGAAATGAATATTAAATCCAGCTTTGTTCTACTCAAAGTAGAGGGTGTAATTATGAAATGCACTGAACACTCTGAGATATTTAGTATTCGGAATTTATAACCTTATAAAAGGAACAAATTATGAAAAGAAGAAAATATTTTTCGTTCTGTCAGCAAGCCAGGAAGATACTTTGTGGCCATATCTATTCTGTGGACTTATGTCAACACTCACTAGCTTGTTAGTTGACTACACAAAAGAATATACTCAAGATGTCACCTGTAGGATTTGTTTTTTGCAAGTGTCAAAAATCTCATGTTTTCAAGAGTATTAATGAGGATAGGATGGGCCCAGCAAAAGCTGGTTCTTGTGGTAGCATTGCTTGGTGCATCTATTACCCCTTGATTTTTATATAGCTGCCACAGTGTTTATTAAAAATAATGCATTTGTAAATGAGTATGGAGAACCCTGTGAAATTATTTATATAGATGTAAATAACATTTGGCATGTGCTGGACCCCTTGATCTCTAGGCTGAATGCTTTGCATACATTATCAATCCTCAAGCACCCTGGGGAAGGACAAGACACTCATTCAGGAATAGAGGCCAAAGACAAAGATGGAGAAGGACATATCTGGTTCATCCTCTCAGGAGATGAAGGCATTTTTCTCTTCCCTTACCCTGTACTTTGGGTCAGCCACAGGAGCCAGCCGCGAGGCTTTGACATGAAATAATGGAGTCTCCCTCCTCAGTGTTCTTTGGTATTCCTATAATTGTCAGGTTTTTGTGAAGGGGAAGCCACTGTTTCATTCGTGTCCCCTGAATGAGATGATAGATAACCATGATCACAGAGCCTGAAGGTACCAAGAGCTTTACTAACACAGCCCTTTCATTTTACAAATGAGAAACCATGGTGACTGACAGGCTGTTATTACAGTTAATTTTTGTGGTCTGTGTCTGAAAGGTGGTATGATTACAGATATTTTAGAAACAACTCAATGATTTTTTTTTTTTTTTGCAGTAACGAAAAGCAAGGTCTTGATTTAGTGAACTAAAATTTCTAGACACTTGGAAATATGACCTTTTGTCTATGACTTTATGATCTTGTATGTGCCCATCTATGGTCATATGGCCTTGTGTGTACCTATCTATGGCCTTGTAACTCTGTGTGTGCCCATGTATGGCCATATGACCCTGTGTGTGCCCATGTATGGCCATGTGATCCTGTGTGTGCCCATCTATGGCCATATGACCCTGTGTGTGCCCATGTATGGCCATGTGACCACGTGTGTGCCCATGTATGGCCATATGACCCTGTGTGTGCCCATGCATGGCCATGTGATCCTGTGTGTGCCCATCTATGGCCATATGACCCTGTGTGTGCCCATGTATGGCCATGTGACCACGTGTGTGCCCATGTATGTCCATATGACCCTGTGTGTGCCCATGTATGACCATATGACCCTGTGTGCCCACCTATGGCCATGTGACCACGTGTGTGCCCATGTATGGCCATATGACCCTGTGTGTGCCCATGTATGTTCATATGACCCTGTGTGTGCCCCAACTCATCTAATCTCAGAAACAAGCAAAGCCAGACATGGTTAGTACTGGTGGGAGGATTAGCTCTCTTTTAGTTAAAAGAAGTTGCTCACTTCAAGTTGTTTTATATAGTCTTCAATCTGACTTACATTAGGGGATTCATTAGATATCTTATATATTAATTTGCTTTGTTATGCCAAAAGTTACAATATTCTATTGGTGAAAAGTTGGAAAACGAAAAACTATAAACGCAAAAATAAAATCTCTAAGTCAGTGTCCTGATAACAATGTTTTTAGTCTCTTGCCTGTTTTGAATTTCTGGAAGGGGAGATGAGGCAGGTAAGCAGGTAGGTAGGTAGATGGTAGATAGATAACACATAGGTGTGCATGTTTGCATACCAGTGGAAACTGTTGAATGCATGATTTATGTCCTGTCTTTTATGTAATAATGCTATAACTAGCTTCCCATCACCCTCTTGGAGAACATTATTCTTTGTTAGTGGCCATTTGGGGAGCTTTTTAGTTTTCACTGTAGGATTTCCACAGAGAACAAGGTAGAGTCCTTAAACGGGAACGTTTTGGCATGCCAATTGATCATTTTCTTCCCCAGATAACTTTTTAAAAGTTAAATTAACATGATAAAGCATTTTTTAAAAAAACCAAACAATACTCACTAAACAACTAAGCTAAAACAAGCAAGGTAAATAAATGAAAGGAGAAGAAGCTCATGGTAGGAAGATGGGAGAGGACCATACATCTTTTATTTTTTAAATGTTTAAAATGTTTAGCTGAGAAGCAAAACTCCAATACATTCAGGTGTTGACTGATGATTTTGTGTGCATATGCACTGTGACATGATGTCATAGTTAAGTTAGTTAGAATAGCCATCACCACCCATGCTGCACATGAGATCCCGTAATCATCTTCCCTCACAAGTGAAAGGGGCTGACATTTATGCAGTATTCACCTGTTACCGCTCTACGGTAGATGCTGTCAACCACTGCTATCTCCAACTTGAGTCCATTCTGTGTGCTTATGTGAGTCTTAGTTGCCTCTTCAACATGGTACCTTCTGGAACTTTTTTAACTCCTCCTGAGGGACACACTGTTACATCATCTCTTTTTCATAGACAAGGAAGCAAGATTGACCTAACTCTATTCCCAAGATAAAAAAGGCTGAACTGAGACCTGAAAATGTGCAGGCTATTGCCGGAAATGCTTGGCTCAGCCACAGCATGTATGTGTATAATTGCCCTCATGCATTCCCTGGAAGTATGCCTGGAGGACAGAGTAGTGTAATAGTGAGTCCCAGATCCCTGGATTACAATGGCTACCTGATATTGTGGTTGTTACCACAGTATATAACCCAGTGTTTTCCTAATTTCATAACGTTAGACTTGGCCTGCTTGCAGAGTGAAGGAGTACTGACTTGCCCTGGTAAGATAAGGCTCCTTTGTGTCTGAGATGGAAAACTATCTTGGATGCCAGTGTAGAAGAACAAGAGAATTGCTTTTACAATTTCTAGGTATAATCCCTAGGTTGTTTCAGTGACTAACTGCCTAGAATGTGTGCTGCTTTGAGAAAAATCCATATGTGATATGTGTTGAAGCACACCCATCACAGCTAGATTTAAAACAGGCAATTTGGAACAGGTTCCAGAATTTAGGAAACTATTCATCAAACTAATTTTACTATGTATTATGAAAAGTGCACAATCAGTCCACCCTGCAAAGGAGACTGGATGCTGGGCCAGCTCTTTTCCTAATCAGGCAGCACACATATCAGTGTTGACATGCTGACTCCTTCGGTATCACATCTGAGAATGACTAATTTAGATACTTTAGATACTGGCTGCATTATATAACTGCATAAAACCCAGAGAATGAGGTAACCCAATATAAAGTAGCTTAGGAATATTCTATGTATGTTGTAGGCTATCCCAGTGTGGAAAAACTGGATAGAGTAGAGGTTTCCTTTTGGCCACTCTACACTCTACATACTTCCTAGGAATGTGAGGTCAGTGGATGTGTGTGTGTGTGTGTGTGTGTGTGTGTGTGTGTGAGAGAGAGAGAGAGAGAGAGAGAGAGAGAGAGAGAATATAAGTATGAATATGAATAAGAATATGTAGACTAGTCAGAATTGAAAGCCAAAGAAGGAAGCAGGTTAGAATGAGAGCTATTGAAAGTGATGGAATCTAGGGGCCAAAAGTGTAGTTCAGTAGAAGTTGATTGTGTGCTTAGCATTTGAAAGATCTCGGAGTTTAGTCTCCATCACCTCCAAAGAGAGACTTGATAGACTAAATGAAGTGGCACACACCTGTGTCCCCTGCTGCTTGGGATGCTGAGGAAAGAAGATTACTGAACCCCAGGAGTTAGAGGTCAACATAAACAACATTGTGAGCATTTCTCTCAAAACAGATGTTAGAACTATTATGAAAAACCCCCAAAATATGCTAGTATATATTTTACCTTGGGATTCATCATTTCTTCAAATGATAGATGTAAGGTATTAATTATCAGCTTGATGATCTAGAATTTAGCTAAGAGGCAGGTATCTGGGCATGACTGCCAAGTATTACATTGATTGCCTTATTAGAGGTCGGATCACTCAGTCCATTGTGAGTGACACCATTTCCTGGATAGGATTCTGGACTACATAGGTGGAGAAGGGCCGAGCAGAGGCCTGCATTCATTTCTTTGTTCTCTGATTATGCATTTGATGTAACCCAGTGGTTCAAGCTCTGCCAGCTCACTCCCTTGCTGTGAATCTGAACCTTGACCTGTGAAGTGGAATAAATTCTTGTTTCCTCAAGTTGCTCTGGTTAGATTATTTTATCCCAGCAACAGCAAAAGAAACTAAGACAATGACATTGGTGTCATTTTTCCCCTTTTTCCATCTTTCTGAAATTTTTCAGATACAAAAATCTTGGGGGTAATAGAAGGAAAAGTCATGTATAATCCATCTTCAGTAGCGAACACTGTAGTCTAGTCAGCCTTTCAAGTTCAGATCTTTCCCACCTTTCCCAAGCTCCGTTCTCATGTGTACATACATGGTTTGTGTCTGTTTGATGGACAGAAGTCTGGGGTCAGAAGCTAACTTTCTTTGTTTCCACTTGGCTTACAGCACGGAACAGAGTGGGTCTCGGCGCCATGCACTGTGTGTTCTTGCACTCACGGAGAGGTGCGATGTTCCCCCCAGCCATGCTCGCCATTATCCTGTGGACCAAAGGAACTGGAATTCCTTGCTAAAGGAGGCTGCTGCCCCATCTGTGTAGGAGCAGGAAGTGAGTATGAACTGGTAGGCAGGGACCCTCTCTGTCTTTGAGGTTACAAGATGACACCTTCGTTCTTGTCTTTCTTGTTCAGTGTGGCTTAAAGATTCTGAATTCTCTTCCTCTTTGAGTCAAGGTGGTGTGGCCTTGAACTTATCGAGTTATGGCTCAGAGAGTAGGATTGGCAAAGATCCTTAGGCTGCCTTCCTAATGTGGAAACCTGCTGGTCTCTTCTTTACACATTTTACCCTGGCCAGCTGCATCCCTCTATGCTTTCATCACCTGGGAAAGGAGCAGAAAAACAGTCCATTGATTGGACTTCCTGAGGCCCAAGTCACTACTCCCTTGATAGACAGGACCAGACCTGGTCTCCATATAGTATTGCTGCAGCTGAGTTTGTCAGTTGGTCTTTGAGCTATGACAAGCACAAAGGAGAGAGGGGGCTTCTTTCATTTGTGTTTCCTACAGCCCCACTGAGCAGATTACACCTGCTATAAACTAAGACACCCCTCTTTCTCTTAGCAAGCTCTGGGGGCAGAGGATGCTTCCAGACCTTTGAACCCATGCTTTCTCTATGTATTCTTTTCATTACACTTTAGAGATGTGTGTCCTGTTGCACTTTCATAACTATTTATATGGACTTTACTATAAGTAGGAATTATCATCAGGCTATCATGCTTTCTGCTGATGTGTAATGATTAGAATGTTTCTTTTAGTTGATATTGGTTGAAAGCTGCACTCTATTCTTGTCATCTTCTTTCAAAGAAAAAACAAACAAACAGGCAAAAAACCAAACCAAACCAAAAAACCCCTGGTTTCTTTCAGATCCCTAGTTATTCTGTCTTTGAAGATCTTTGCTTTAGAGAACCATACCAGAGATTTAAGAGTGTGTCCAGGAGATCATAGAAATGGAATGTTTGCCTTATGCATTTTAGAACTCACTCACTGGCTGATGGAAGTACCATCAGCTGCTTTGAACAAAATAACCCTAAATGTGAAAATACATGCATGAGCAGTAGAGTAGGGTGGCATGGGGAATGTGCTACCTTAGTGTCTGGGGTTCACTCTTAGATCTTTTTTCATTGGTTCTCTTTGAGAAAGACACATTAAAGACTTTTTGCCTTAAGAGATTAGAGCATCATTTAGGGACAGCTACCTAGCGAGTGACAATGCAGCATTTCCTGTTGAGAGAGTCAAGGGCGCTCTTACTGTGCCTCCATGGTCTCTGTATGTAAAACTTCTGTATTTTCTATCTGTTCCCATGATTCTGAGAATACTCAAGGGGCCAGCCACCACCCTCCTAGATACTCTAGACCTCCCCGGGGACATGGTGCACAGAACACATGAACAAATGCATCCTCTTGAAACCAGGTTTCCTGACTAGGTGAAGGGGCTGGCATAGTGGAATCTCCTTTGGGCCGCCACTCAGCCCCCAAATAAAGGCATGAGGACTTGTTAGTTATGAATGCTGAGCCTTATCTTAGGTCTGTCCCACTACTCTTTTAATTTGACCTGTTTCCATCCATCTCTGTTCTGCCCCAGAACTTTTCACTTTTCTTTCGTTCTGTCTGTTCTGCTTCCTGCTTCCTCTGTGTCTGGCCACCTGGCCCCTGGCATCTCTTTTTTTTCCCCTGAGCCTAAATTCTTCTTCCTTACTCTCCCTTCCCAGAAGTCCTGCCTGTTCGTCCCTCACTACTGGCTCCTCAGCTTTTTATTAGACCAATCAGGTTCCTTGTGCAGGCAAGGTAAAACAGCAACACATCTTTACATAATTAATCAAATATTCTGCAACAGACCAAGGAGCAGGCAGCTGAGAGTTGGTGGAGCAGGTAGCCAAGAGCTTGGGAAGGAAGCAGGAGCTGGGACCATGCATGAACCGAAGCTCCATAACACATCAGTCTTCACTAGCTGCATCAATTTAGAGATAGCAAGGTAGCAGTTACAGAGCATGTAACCCAAGATTGTCCCCACTCCTCACTACCCTGTTGCTGAGTATTTATCACATCGTAAACCCTGAGATTATATTTACTAGAAAACCTATTTCTAGTTATGGTGTGGTTCAGCCCTTGCACATATCTTTAATCCAAGAGTTTTCTGCTTGAATATTCCAACCAGGGTTAAATAAAGTCAGCCATAGGTCAAGAGGTGGAGCAAGCAACCAGTTGACAAGAAATGAACAGAAAATTAAGAAAAAAAATACAGGGTAACAGGGAGTCAGGAGGATGGATAGTGAGATGCACAGGAAGTAGAAGAGAGTGAAATTGAGTTGGGGAGTCTGGTTTGAGACACTGTAGGAAAAAGAGGCTTCTAGGACATCAGCAAAGGAGGAAGGTCAACTGGGTGCTTTCTCTGCCTCTCTGAGCTAGCAGATTTTCACCCCAGCATCTGGCTCTACAGTCTTTGTTGATAAATGGAATGATTGACATTTTATCAAAAACAACACCACCCATCCAGTGGTCCTTACTCTAGTCCACACATGCAGTCACCTCTGAGATAAGCACATGGAATCTCACCCTAACCCTATACCTTTGTCCTTTCAGAACCCTGTTCCTATGATGGCCATGTGTATCAAGATGGAGAGGAGTGGCGACTGAGCCATTGTGCCAAGTGTGTTTGCAGAAATGGACTCACCCAGTGCTTTACAGCTCAGTGTCAGCCTCTGTTCTGTGACCAGGTAAGGAGGGACTCTCAGAGTGGACCTTGTCCAGGGAGCTAACTGCTGAAGAGCTTGAGGAGGATTTTTTGAGATACTAGTAGATGCCCACCTGGAAAGTGGTAGAACCCAGAAGCCAGGGCTGTTTCATTTTCCTTACACTTTTGTAGACAACCTCAGAAATGATTTTTTCCCTCTTAGAAGCTACAGATAGGTCTAATTACTAGACATTTAGGCAAATTGTTGCACAATGAAATTGAGCCTTTGGGCTACACATAAGGAAGCCTCCAGCTTGAAATGCAGATGTTCCAAAAAAAAAAAGTCAGACTAAACATCTGGAAAGCTGGATAAAAAGATGAAGTTTGTGACTTTCCTTCCATGAATAGGTATAGTTTACTTTTTAAAGACATAGACATGTCTTTGAACATAATTATCCAGATGTACACAATTTAATTCTTAAAGGATAATGATTCAAATTTTCAACGTGTTTTCTCAGGGGATGTTCAAGATAGTGGGGCCATCTTCATTTAAAGCTGATCCAATTTTCAATACACTAGGCTGTTCACACAAATCTGGAGGAGAGGATCCGTTGTAAATATCTGTAGTATAGGCAGGGTTTTATAGTCTTCTCCTTTCCCAGAGGCTCCCAAGGATGTGCTGTGAGAGTTGACAGATAATTGTGAGAGGATTTTTGCCTCCAGTGGAAAAATAGCTCATTTTTTTGATCCAAGGAAAAGCTGGAAACAAAGATTTAGTTGCTATACAGAGTAGCACCTTGTGTCATGTAAAACAAAATCAATAATGTGGCATATTGTGACAATTGGACAATATCTTAGAGGCAGAGGAGCGGCAATTAGACATGAAATGTTAAATGCCAAATCAAGGGAAATGTATCTAATTGAAAGACGGGGTTCTATTATCCACATTATGTCAGCTTCTATGTTCCTGCCTCGGCTTTCAATCCATCAATAAGGCCTGTCCTAGCTTGGAATCACAAGTGAGTGCCTTGGTAGAGCTGCATGGGGCCTTACTGACTGCTCTCATGTTGGGCAGGGCTATCATGTTTCTCAGAGCACATTAACATGTGTAGTAGTTTATTCTTCCTGCATAGTGAGGGCAGCTTGGCAGTTTGCTTCTGCTACAATAAAGGAAGAGGGGGAGAAATGGAGGCCTGTTGAGAACCTTCTGCTTTAAATTGTAAAATAACTACACCCTGTATATAAGGGCCAGACACTAAAATAATTGAAAGTACTATTTTTCATGTTCAAGAGAGTAAGTATATACTCTTTCTTCACTAATATTATTCAGTCATTATTAATTTTATAATGTATGTAATCTATGTAAAATGATGAGATTCAGTATATTTGAGGATTTATTGATATTTAAGTGTTATTAATAACTTTTATATTCTTAAGTCTTCTTGCCATCTATCTATCTGTCTGTCTGTCTATCTATCTACCTGTCTCTGTCATCCATCCATCTATCTCCCAGGTTACTTAGAACCACTTAATATAGATTTGCTATCTCCGTGAATTATTAACTACTGCAATGACAGAGTGTCCCACAGAATTAGTGTTGCTGATGTAACACCTGATCCCACCAGTACCCTCACAGCTGCTGGTACCACCACCACCACCACCCACAACATTACCACTTTTCATGTGTTTAATGTGTGCCAGTTCTTTACTACCATGACTTTGCAATTCTTAAAACAGCCCCATGAAGCAGGAACAATTACTACTCTCTTCATTTTGTTTCCAAGGAAACAGAGGTCTGAGGAGAGTAAGTATCTTGTCCTGGGCATGACAGCCAGCACTTCTTGTCTCAAGCAGTTCTGTATCACTGCCTCAAAAGATCACTCTTGACACATATTTACCATAATGATCCTTGTAGCAAAAGCTGCTAACGTAACATAATCAAGTGTGATCGAGTGAATCTTAGATGCATTTGTTCATTGAGTGTAAGAAAAAAAATGCAAGTTTGTTACCAGAAACCTGTTTTCCAAAGGAACTCTGGAATTTTCTAACCCATTTTAAGGATTTCTATGACTTACGAGGTTCGCTTTTTCATTTGCTTGCTTTTGTTGTAATTATAACAGGAGACCTTTCACTAATCAAGGACAGCTTGGCAAGGGCAGAAAGAAGAACAAAAATAATCCCTGATGCTGGATTTCTTTCTTTGGCAGTTTCACCCAGTCCTGATAGACAATGGAAAATCTTGCTTATTTGGATGCTATGATCACAATGTAAAAGTTAGTGATTATCTAGAGTAAAGTGAGAGTTGCTGTTCTTTGTGTTCAAATGAGAGCTTATTCCCTTGAGGAAATAATGAATTCAAATAGACTTGCCTGCTGTCACCTTTTGTTCAGATACCCTGTCAAGTGAACCACAATCAGTCACCTTTATCGTCACTCACTAAAATGATCTTTGCAGTCTGATGAGACTTGTTCTTGGTGATATTTAGTTAGTTAATGTGCTGCAGGGGATCTCTCTGCATCAGAGCTTCAAGTATCCTAGGCAAACACCCCCTCACTGAGCCACATCCTCAGCCCACCAGCACAGATGTTTTTGAATAACATGAATTTCTCATACTATTGATTAATCTAAGCCATTTGAACTTTATCTTTGCATAGTTTTTCCAGAGAGAGTATTCATATGTTCTCTGAGCCTTCTCATACTTGAGAAGTATTTTCTTTCTTACTCTGTACACAAAAGACAATTTGGAGTCTAAATCTAGAGGGCTATAGACTCATTTCCACTGAATTTTGAGTTACAGAGAAGCCAAAGGTCTGTCTTTTCTCCTACTTTGGCTTTTGTTTCAAAGGCAAACAATCCTTCTCTAGTGTTCTGCTTTTAGTCAAAGTGCCAGTAATTACCTTCTGGTCTCATGCTGGGGACTTTTTTTTTGAGAAGAAGTTTTAGGAGATGCATCTCTTACTTCATTACCCCTTTACCTCTCCCAAGAACCAAGACAAATTTTTTAGTTCTCTTGTATGGTGCCTCGTTTCTATTTTGTAATTTATAGCTAATGTTTCTGTGATGTATTCCTGTAGGATGTTTTTTAAACCCTTATAATTCAAACATCTTCCAGGACATTTCTAGATGAAATACTGTTTGGAAAAACCCATTCCCCATGTATGAGAGCTGTCTGCCAAGATACAAGGCTCTGGGCAACTGAAAACAGGGAGACGGATTCATGATCATACAAAGTGGAGTTCGCTGAGAGTTTACAGACAGAATGCATCTTGGATTTTAGCAAGATGGGTGGATTCCTACATCCCGAGGCAGAAGGAAGCTCTTTGCTTGTCAACCTAAATGTGTGTTGGCCGTACCAGATGTACATAGCCTTTCTCAAAACCTAGCAGTGTATCATACATCAGCAGTCAGCACGCATGCTTGGTGAATTGGATGATGCTCTCTGATGGGGCTTGAGATGCATGCCAAGTTCACCTGGGGAGCAGGCTTGTGGGAATAACCGATACATCTATTGTGAATCCCAAGCATTCCATGTAGCTTTGCTTATGTCTTGCCTTCAATATAGATCCCTTTCTTAATGTGCTCCAGTATTTTTTTTTTCCAGTTTGGTTTTAGGGAATTGCTTCTGTTCCAGTTTTTATTTCTCTAGAAATATTTATGACTCTTAATGTTTCTCTGCTCTTTATCAGTCATTTTCTCATTTGTTACTTGGTCTCTTTCTTTGTCTTTGAGGAGCGCTGCTTATGTTCATATTCACTATTTCCAGAAGTGAAGATGAAGAGATGGGGGAAGAGCAGAAGCAATGACCTTGATTGTTTACTGTTCATTACTTTCAGATCACACTGTCTGTCTTCTTACACAGTCCCCTTCATCTGCTCCTCATCAGTCCTACTGTGAGAGGCTGGCATATTTCAGTCACAGAGGTCATTCTTAGTATACACAAAGCCTCAGGCTCAATTCCCAGCACAAGAAAATAAATGAATGGAAGAAAAGACACAAAACAAAAGGAGAAGAAATAAAAGTTTGGTTTTTTTGGATCTTTACCTCTTTATGAATACTGCTGAGTCAATTAAAACAATGCTTTCCCATGGTTCCGCTTTGACTGACATATAGAGTGCTCAACTCTCAATAAGCAGCTTTGGAGTCCTTATTCCAACCTGAATGCTACAATGATAGAGACCTTTCTGTCACATTGTCCCTCGGATGTGAAGCCAGGTGCTCAGGGCTGGGATCTGCTTTCACTTGCTGTAGCTGTGCTGTGCTGAGATAAAATCTTTCCATTTCCGTTGCCTGGTCCACTCACCTTCTGAACACAAGAAATAAACCATCACCTCCGGTGTGCACTGCCATCTCAAAGGCCTTTTCTGTTTCTTTGACATTTATTAACCAGGTTCATAAACATTTTCTGTGATTCCCAAACACCTCTCTCTATTATGGTATGTTGTTGATATTATAGGTTCTGACTAAATGTAGAAAAGAAAGATATGAAAGGCTGAGAGTCTGAGGCTGACACTCTGCCTGCCTCACCTAGCAGTCTGTGAGGACTGAGCCCTGATTGAGAAAGGCTGAGCTCGGGAGGGGATGATGACTCTGATTTGTGCTTCTACTTACTCAGCAAGAGAAGGCCACACAGTGTCTTATAGTCAGTGGACTTCCTGAGAATGGAGGGAGGGTGCCGTCAGCTCTGTTTTATATGTGCTGGGATCTCTTTGAAATGTACTGTGGTAGAAAGGTGTTGTGTCAAGACTCTCAGGCATGATGCACTGGAAGCTTAAGAGACTTTATTTGAGAGCAACCATAATTCAATATAGCCTTCCTGGGAACTCTGCCTCCCCAAATGCAATCACCTTCACCATATTTTACAGTACTGAGTCTTTGCAATTATGAAGAATACCAGATTATCCAAAGCACGCATTTTTCTGCAAAGGGTAAGATTGAGCTTTGTGTGAAATGCAGTTAAGGTAACTATTCAGCTCTGCTATTGTAGCGTAAGGATGGCAGATGCTATGTAAATATATGGGTGTGTAGTGATAATCCAATAGAGCTTTATTTATAAAAATAGATAGTAAGATGAACATGGTTTATAGTCAATTTAGTTTGCTGGTCCAAGTTAGACCATGTATTTGAAAAGAATGTCTGGGAGCCAGGAAAGTATAGTGTTAAACCTTTGTAGTGGGTATGTTTGGTTAAGAAAGACTGACAGAGCAGCTAGGGAGATTGATTAGTGGTTAGAACAATTCCTGCTTTTGCTAAGGGCATGAATTTGGTCCTCAGCACCCATGTTGTTTCAGCTCCAGAAGATGCAAAGCTCAATTCTGGTCTCTGTGGAAAACCACAGACACATATAGACACATACACATGGACAATAAAATAAACATTTTAAGAAGACTTAACACTGAGTCTGGTCTACTCAGGACAGAAGTTACTGAATTGTGTGACTCTATAAACACTACTTTACTTCATCAATGAGTGATGCAGATAGTTGAACAACAGTGTCTAACTGTGTTAAATGATTATGGAGGTGTATTACTGGAACTTTCAATGAGAAGTTGACATCATAGGATTCATGTCCCTACTGTCTCATATGCTATCCTTCTAGTACTTACAGAAGAAGTACCAGAGTAACCATGGTAGTAAAGCATCTCCATCTCATAAGGCAAAGTAAAGGGACTGTTCTGGAAGGTTCTGTCTTTTGTGTGGTACCTTTCACTTGTTAGCCATGTTGAATTTGTTCACATCCTTCAGGCCCTTTTAATTGATGCCCCCTCCTGATATTGAAGCAGGCTGTGGGAATCAGTGGGAAGCTGATTCTGTCAGTGAGGAGGATGCTGTGGCTGTAACAAAACGGATGAGCACCTGACTTTTCTGGGGTAGCGGTTGTACTAGTGGGGATGGAGAGAAAAGGCCATTGAGAATCAGTCTTCAGGCATATGATCTCTGTCACATTTCTCTACACTGTCTATTCTAAGACTTTTAAAGAATGATTGACTCTTGCTTGCATTAAGGATGTCCCCACAATATCCATATAAGCATATAGATTTACCCTTAATGTATCTATATAAAAATATGGACTAATAACAAAATGCAATAGAATAGCAAAACAGCTGATCAAGAAAGGGGATACTTGCCTTCAAGCTTAGATATGAGTCAGAAAGGGTACATATTTTCTTAAGTGTAAATATGGTTGGGGCTCTGAAGTTTTATTTTGACCATTTACCATGAGTGGTCAGCCATATAACCTTATGCAAGTTACACAACTTGTCTATTGGTAGTGTTCTCACTAAAGGCAGAAATAAGACAACCTGTCTTATAGAGTCATATACAGGACTTAGGATATGCCTGGTGAAGACACATTTTGTTTTATATTTATAATTATTTATGCTTTTGTAGTTTTGGGTAAAAGCAAGACATGCACATACTTCCTAATGTTCAGACTGGCCTTGGAAAGACTGATACTTTCTAAAGCCCTGGGTTACAAATGAATGCTGAATGACAGGAATTTCTGTACGTGTGCTTGCAGCATGTGGCTGAGATGGCTGTGAAGTAGATTTTCCTACTGATGTGGATTTCATTAATACTTTCTTTGGATGAATTGTCCCTCTTTGGTATCAAGGATGAAATTGTTGTTCGAGTCCCTGGAAAATGCTGTCCTCAGTGCTCGGCGCGATCCTGTTCTGTGGCTGGCCAAGTATATGAGGTAACCTCTGTGTGCCCCACATGGGTGTACTGACATATGTTCTCACACTTCCGTCCTGTGTCTTCTAACCACAGAACCTCCCAATCTTCCTTTCTGACTTGTTGCCAGGATTAGCAACTCAGTACATAAAAAGCTTTCATGAAAATGGTCTTTATGAAAAAATTAAGCTGAAAAGGATTGTAAATATGATAGAATGTGCTGGCAAGCAGAATTTAGTTCATGAACCTGAGGAAAACTTACTATCCACACACATGCTGAAGAGAAGAGGCCTGTCTTTGGTCACTGAGGGTTTATGCTGAGTTTCAAGGCTTTGGAGATGTTTGTCTCTTTGGTTAGATTTTTATACACTGATATCCAGTGACACCTCTGCACCATATTATACTAGGAAAAGACATGATGATAGCTGAATAGACAGCTGAGTTCATTCAGAGTTTGAAGGTGGAGGAAACTTCAAGCTCAGTGCTACTACTGTTAAAACAGTCTAGACAACCAGGCCTAACCTGGAGTGGGTACACAATAAAGGCACCTTGAGCAAAATGAGGGAATGAAGAAATGTTCTGTCTTAGGAGTGCTCAGGTACACCAAAAGTCATAGCATTCTGAGGCAGGAAACATGCACAATAAGGCCAGCTTATTTTCTTGCTTGCTTGCTGCCCTGAGGAAAGCTAAATAGAAATTGAGATTGTGGCAGTCGGGGGAATCAGGAATGAGGGGCTCACTAATTCTAGATGGTTTTCTTGAAATCTGAATAAAACAACTAGCTGAGAATGAACTTTCTAATTTTGATTTGTTTTAGTGTGTGTGTGTGTGTGTGTGTGTGTGTGTGTGTGTGTATCCGTGTATCTGTGTGTGTCCTCATATGTACCCCATGTGTAGCCTTGGCTTTCTGAAGTCCTCAAGAGGGTATTGTATCCCTGGAACTAGAGTTACAGTTGGTTGTGATCCACCACGTGGGCACTGGGAACCAAACCCAGGTCCTCTGCAGAAGTAACCGGTGCTTTGAGTCACTAACCTTCTTTCCAGAATGGAGAACACATTGTGTGTGCTATGTGTGCACAGTCTGACACAGTGCTCTCATTTGATATGTTCACCGGGCAGGTTTGTGCAAGGTTGTTTTTCCTTTGAGAGAGGAGCTTCCAAAGTGTTTGAATGTGTTTGGCTGCAAGTTTCTGAAATGCCCTGACAAGAAAAGTAACTAAAATGATAACATTGTAGATAACAAACTGTCCCAATAGGAAGGGATCTGCAGGGTTGAATTCAGGTCTCAGTGTTGTTTCCACATGGCTGATAGCCTTAATCATGTCTCCCTGTTGTTCTCTGGACAACCTTTAATTGACCGAAAGCCCGTACTCACACATGCATTGCTACTGCCTGATAAAAGGCGCGGATGGAGAGTAATTTCTTTGGCCTTAACTATTTGAGCAAACCTAGGATAACTACTATACTTTAGCTGCAAGGGAAGCTGAGAAAATAAGCATATATCAGAGTCTCCTGTCAACGAAGATCTAAAGAATAAGAAACCAACCAATAGGGTCTTCTAACTCACTTCAGGGTACTCTAAGTGATACAGTGACCCTCAAGAGATTATATCTGTGTAATCAACATGCAAATTTATTTGAATATTAATTGATTTTTCTCTTAGAGGCCACTACTACCTAAGTAATTTCAGTTCTTAGGAATATGTTCTTTGCAGCTGTGTTTAACAATGTCGTGGAAAAGCATGCTAAACTTCTGTTTGATGTGTGTGGCATTTCATGTTCCATTTTCTTTCTCTTTCAGCATGGTGAACAGTGGAAAGAAGATGCCTGCACCCTGTGTATGTGTGACCAGGGAGAGGTCAGGTGTCACAAACAGGCCTGTCCTCCTCTGAAATGCCAGAAGGTATTTGAAAGTGTGTGACTCATTCTTCTAAGCTTGATTCTCGACCATTTTAGAAAGGAATTTCTTAGTCTGCTGTTTCCTTTGATAGAATCAAAGGCTTTAGGGAATGTGGAATGTTATGTACAGATATAAAGGGCCTGCCTCCAAGTAGGAGAGCTGAGGTGGAAAATGCCTCCCTTTTGATCAGGAAGGGTTGTGTTACACAAGGCCGTGTTCTGTGTCTCTCTCCCACTTGTTGACTGGGATGTTTCCATGGTCTCCTGGGGACCGCCCTTCCCTCACTATTGTGTTTCCCCAGGGTCAAAGTAGAGCCAGGCATCATGGGCAGTGTTGTGAGGAATGCGTGTCTCCTGCCAGCAGCTGCTTATCCAGTGGGATCCTGCGGTACCAGGATGAAATGTGGAAGGGCTCAGCCTGTGAGTTCTGCATGTGTGACCAGGGCCAAGTGACCTGCCAGACAGGACAGTGTGCGAAGGTGGCCTGTGCCCTGGTAAGAAACGAAGGCATTTCCATTTGCATGGTGGTGGCAGCTTCTTCCAGCAGATGATGCGTGTTCCCTTCCCGGCAGCAGAGGGAATGCCAGGCCAAGGGCTTACACTTCCAGGCGCCTCCTCAGCACAGAGATGCTCAGATGTGAATTGAATGTCACTGACTTTTCAGACTAGCTGAGAACAGTCCCCAGAGCTTTTAGCGGTCAGTGCATCTCTTCAGATGAGAACTGAGCCAGAGGCATAAGGAGAAGGACATGATGTGGGACATTAGCCTATCAGTTGGTACAGCTGGACCTCATTGGTAGTGGACTGACTGCCATGTCTGCTCTGGTCCAGGAGCAGTGGTCTCCAGGTGTGCCTGAAACCTGGCTCTTTGGGCAATCCCACTGACTGGGAAAAAAAAATTAAAATGTTTTTTGAAAGAAAATAAAAAAAATTAAGAAAGAGAAAGGGGAACCTCATAAACAATTAACTCTGCTGACCTCTGTTGACTTCTGCTATCTACAGAATTTCTAGCCACATCCCACATAGCAGCTTGCTTCTGTCTGGACTTCAGATGTATATTTTAGGGAAATTACTCCCCACTTCCTTTGAACTCAATTTTGACCCATGATTTTTTTGTTTTGTTTTTTTTTCTAAAAATGCTTTTAAAGTTTTCTCCTCCTCTGGCCGCTCCCATCCGCCCTCCGGTTTCCCTCAGGGTTGTAAACTTGAGGATAGAGAGATCTGAAGCATGGGGGTCAGGGAAGGCATTTGTCCTCCTGGTTTCTCTCCCATCTCTCAGCTCCTCCCAGGACACAGCCTAAAGAGGAACAAGCTTCAGAACAGGGCTGTCATTTACAGCTTGTCTTGTGTTTTGCCTCCTGAATCTAGGTCTTGGTTGAGCTGGACCGCACTTAGGCAGAAAGAGTCTTGCCTTCTAGTGGATGTATTCACCCACACACACCGTTTCATTGCTTGTTCCTGACATGAGGGGAATCAGAATGTTTGGAAAGAGATGAGAAGAACCTCACTGAGGGCCTTTCCCTTCTCCTGCATCTGGGTGGGGCTTCCTTTCCTTTGAATCTGAGGATGGTGGGTTATTTTGCAAGGCTTGTGACAAATGGGTATGGGGATTCTGTAACACTGGGTTTCTTAACTCTCTACTGTCGGTCTCCCTCACAGAAAGTAGCATAGCTCACTCGCCTTCTGGTAACACCCTTCTTGGTGTCCACTGGCCCACTTGGTGTGGGGCAACATCTAACTATGTTGTTAGAAACTAGGCTTTCTGTGGGCCTCTGAGAAACGAGGAGCAGTTTTGGAGATGAGAGTGCCTTGTTTCTCCAGCCATCCTTTGGTGTGCACTGTGCTCCCATCTCTGCCTTTATGCATTGAGGTTCTGACTCCTGCAGCCCATTTCTTGAATCTTTAATCCTTTCTATTGTATCTGCACACAGTCCCAGTTTTGTGTAAGTTAGTATGTTCTAAGCCTAAAACACTGCCAATAGTGAAATTTTAGCCAAAATAGAATCTTTGGAAGAAAAAGTTCCCTCCAGCCTTTTTAGACATAGTAATTCTGAAATTAGTTTTAGTTAATAGCCTCGTTAAGGCCTGGTTATTCTAATAGGTTCTTAATTCCTGCTTTGCTTCTATCACTGGTGATAAAAAGATGAAAAAGGCATGCCATGACCTTGAGAGTTCCTGAGATTTTCAGAAGCCAGACACATAAACAGAAATGATTCTACATGGAGGTCTGCAGGAGCACCAAGGATTATGGAAATATGAATTAAATGCCTTCAGAGCTCCTGAGGGAAATGACTGTAGGGAGTCGGAAGCACACTGCTGATACTTGCAGTCAATTCCACCCTGCTTTCTGCTCCCCTCTTAAAAATATGAAGGTCATTTGACTTCTAATCTTGGTGACCAAGGGTGCATTAGGTGTTAGTATCACCATTTATATGAAACTTTGGAGATGTCATTTTCTACAGGTGACAAAATCATACAGGCTTCCGATTGTCATTTATTACTGAATCAGTTAGCAACAATGTTCTGAGCAACCTTGAAGTCAATGTGCAGTTGTTTTTGTTAAAAAAGGAGAAAAATGATATGATCTTTGTCTTTGATATAGTCAGTAAGATGCCTAGACACTGAACCATAAATTGATCAGTAGTAGAATAACCCAATACGATTGATTTCATATTTCCAGATGTTATGTCTTTGAACATAAATTCAGATGAAGATATCACATTATTTCCTTCTTCTTAAAAGGATCAGCTGTTTGCAGCTGAGATGTGCTGTGCCAGAAAGGATGGAGCTTTAGCACAATGCACTGAAGAGGGAAGGTGTGCATAGCTGGGGAGCCTCCCTTTCCTCTCATTGGAGGAAAACCGTCTCCATAAATGCCATCCTGTTCTAATGGGCATTGAGTTGACTTCCAGAGTCGTTGTTCCTTTGGGTGTAGGTGTTCAATGGAGAAGGTGTAGCAGATTTGATATTGAGAACTCACTTAAAAATGAAATGAATGAGTGTGTTTCACAATTCAGTTCTGTTCAAAGCAGCAGTCAAATGCTAGTTGGCAGGTTCCTCACGGCAATAAGCTGAAGTGTGCAGGGACAGCCTGGATTCTATAAATAGTAAATCTGTTTAGACCTCTCTACATGACCCAAACTGAATTCCTTGTTCCCCAGGAACAGGGCTTTTTGGTATTTACTGCTCTGTGTGAAGCTCAGAAAGGCCTCCTTCTGTATATAGACTCTGGGAGCTCTCAGGCTCTGTCATGCCTTTTCTTAATAGAAGTACATACTCTGTCTTGCTTCAAAATATTGTTTTAAGCCACTTAGATTACACACATATAAACCTTCTTATCTGCCTTGAAAGTAAATTTCAATCTGATTCTCAGTGATGCCATCACTGTGGCTGATTCTTTGTTTCTGCAAAACAATTTATATGTAAATATGTCTGATCCCTATGACACCCTCTGCTCTGCTGGCCTCTGCCTAGTGTGAATTCTGATGGACAGCAATCCATACAGCTCCCTTCTTTTCCCAATAGCTTTTAGAAATTGCAAAATGTTACAGTCATTCATAAGATTTTGTGTTTGTTATACAAATTTTAGAAGATCTTGAAGACTCAGGAAGAGAACCTAAAAATCCATTCTTAATGCTACAACCCAAAGACAACTAATGCTTTTACTTTGTATTTTTCTTTAGTAAAGCATTTTAAACATAAACTATCATTGTTTATTAGGAGTATTTAATTTTACAGTGCTATTTCTATTTCTTATATATCTATAGTTTTTATACTTTGAAATATAATATAGAGCCCCCAAGTTGAATATTAAATATTTAAAGAAGCATTGTCATTCAACAGAAGCTAAATGAGTCATTAGAAAGTAGACAGTGCTTTGAAGAGCACTGCAGTTCACCGGTATTAGATATTACTGTTTACATAATCAAAATTGCAAACAGAATTTGTGATTTAGTAGCATGTTCCCTGGAATGTGGTGCTATACTGAAATTTAAATTTTGTACTCTATAGAACTGAGAATTATTTAGCTTTTTCTTAAAGAGCATCAAACACTCATTATTTTGTAATAAAAATAAGTAGAAATTATTAAAGTGGGAAGATCCTGTAAACAAACATCCATCTTAGAAATGTGGCATTTCTCTTTTTCTTCCTATAATTAAAAAGAAAATTAGCTGTAAGTTGGCTAACACCAAGAGTTTCAGAACGATGAATCAAAATTACGCTTCTGTTACTTAATTTATGCCTGAGACTGCATCTGTGCAAAAGGATCCATGTTATTTGGTATTCAAATACTGACTTAATTTGCATGCTATTGTTGACACCGAGGTTGCAGGTTCTAACTGTATGGATCTAAGATAGTGCAATCCTTTGCTGCCATTCATTTTTTCTATACTGTGACATTGCCTTGACTATTCTTCTTACTCATTTATGCTCATGTCATGGGTAGATTGGGAATTATGGGATGGGAGAACAGAATACATACCCATATCATTATAAGGAGGGAGAAAAACCACAGGGAGAGTGTACTGGGGTTATGAGGAGGCAATCCAGAGGAAGCCATTGGGGGTGGCTGCAGTGTGCGTGTGCGTGTGCGTGTGCGTGTGCGTGTGCGTGTGCGTGTGCGTGTGTGTGTGTGTGTGTGTGTGTGTGTGTGTGGTGTGTGTGAGGGGAAATAGAGTTGGGGGAGTACATCCAAGTAAGCAATGGGCTGAAGCAAGGAGTATATAGAGTTTCTTATTCCAGTGAGGAACCCAGCCGCTTCTCAATTTAGCACTGCTACCTAGAGATGTTAATTTGATGTGTACCACTGCAACTTTTATCCCTACAGGGTGAAGAATTAGTTCACTTAGAGGGAAAATGCTGCCCAGAATGCATTTCAAAGAAAGGTTATTGTGTTTATGAACAGAAGGCAGAAATTGTGAGTATCAGGTTAATAACAAAAGACTATTAAAATTAATAGATCAAAATTAACTTAATAAGGGGATTTTTATTACCTCCTAGATCTTTAGATTCATTTATTTGTTCAGTAAACAATTATACATGCAATAAGAATGTAGTAAGTATTAGGGGTAGGGTGGCTAAAAGCAGCAGGTGGGGTTGGTTCTTATGCTAGAAGGTACATCCTAGTGTGAGAAAACAGACTTGCAGACAGACAGGCAGGCAGGTAGACAGACAAGCACTTATGCACAGAGCAGGGGGCGGGGCAGTGTGCTGTGGCAGAAGGTGGGTTTCTTTTGCATAAGATGAATGGGAAAGTCTTTTGTGCAGAGAAATCTAATCAGAGTGGCAGGGAGGTAAGTGAGGAACATCACGTGGATATCTAGGGGAAGGACTAGGAGAGAGTCCACAAATGCAGAGGCACTGAGGCAGGTGCCTGACTGGCATGTTTAGGAAATTGCTAGAAAGAAAGAGTATAGGGAGATGAGTTAGGAGATGGAGGCCAGTAAGAGTCTCGAAGCTGGTAGGCGCTGGAAAGCTTGGATCCCGACTGCCATGATCTGACTCAGAAAGGATCCCAGGGCCAATCTTGTTGGGAGGTTTTTGTTTTTTTTTTTAATTGTCTAGATCAGCAGTTCTCAACCTGTGGGTCATGACCCCTTCATGCTCACAAATCCCAGATACCAGATATTTACATTACGATTCATAACAGTAGCAAAATTATAGTCATGAAGTAGTAATGAAAATAATCTTATGGTTAAGGGTCACCATCACAGGAATTACGTTAAATTGTCTCAGCATTAGGAAGGTGGAGAACCACTGCTGTAAATGAGGGATGCCTGTGGCTTGGTTTAAGAAGGAAGCAGTAAAAAATGGCCAGGCCCTAGATTCACTTTGCAGATAGAGATGGCAGCTGTTGGTGAAAGCAAGATGGTTCCCTGAGTAAAGTATTTGATGTGCAGGCCTGGCAACCTGAGTCAGATTCCTGGACAGACCTGCACATGAACCGCGCGCGCGCGCGCGCGCACACACACACACACACACACACACACACACACACACACACACACACCCCTACCTGAAAACCAAGTAATACATAAAAATAAATGACAGGATTTCGAAGGATTGAATGTGGAGTAAAACTTTATTTCCTTTAAATTTACCTGACATTTACACATGCGTGTGGGAGTCAGAAGTGAGCCTCGGGTGTCATTCCTCCGGTGACACACACCTTGCCTTTTGTTTGTGGGATGCAGTTTTTCACGGGCCTGGAGTTCACTAAATAGGCTTGACTGGCTGGCCAACGAACTCTGGGCATTTGTTTGTCTCTGACTACAAAGTGCCAGGATACAAGCATGTGCTACACTCAGTTTCTTCGTCTGGGTGCTGGGGATCAAACTCAGTGCTCATACTTGTGTGGGAAACACGTTACCATGTGAACTCCAGCCCTGCCCTAGTTTTAAAGCCCACATTTTTCTTGTATATTTTGGGGTTGACAGATTTATTATGTTTTCAAACATGTACCCATTGATCATAGATACAGTGGTTTCACTGATGGACCAGAATAGGCTTAAAGAATTGGGAGTCAGTGTGCTGACTAGGAAAGTGCCAGGTCTCAATTACTCCTGCTGACCTGCGAATGCTTCTGCATAGTCTAAGAGATAACAGTGTAAGGTCTACAAGGCAGGCTCTAAGTACAAGCCTCTCCTTTGCCATATACTGTCATCTTCAGCAAGGTCCCTTACTCTCCTTATGTAAATAAAGGAGATAAAAATGACACTTTGCTCCTGATCTATTCAGATGATAGGTGTAAAGCACTGAGAACAGCCGGCGGCATATCTTTAGTTGAAAACATTGATAATTTTAGAATGTTGTCATCGCTTGTCTTGTGGCAATATTTTAGTCATCATTATTTTAAGAATTATAAAATTAACATCTCTCTATAAATGCTTAATTTGTATTCTTTTCATAATATCAGTCCATCCATCTTATTTTTGAAAGCAATTTAAATTGCTTTCAAACTAAAGAAAACCAAGTGTTAAAAATAAGAACAAATCTCCATTGTAGTCCTAGTACCACAAAGATTCATAAGTTTAACTTGTAAACTTAGTGTTCTTGACCTTGAACCCCTGTATATCCAGGGGAATTGAGCTCATGGTCTCAAGCACAAAGCAAGAATAAAAACTCCATAACAGTCTTCACTCAGATTGAGATGCTTTCTTAGCTCTTGATGTAGACAGATTTTATTTCTGTTCATATGAAGTGAATAAGGTTGCATGCCACTTGGTAGAAATGGATAACTCTGAAGGAAAAAAATAAACAGATCACCCTAATGATATCTCTAATGGTATCATAAATGCATCTATCTTTCTTTCTAGATGCCTTCAAATGCAAGTGAAATTAAGCCTATTCCAGTAAGTATCGTTTTTTAATTTGTGCATGGATTCTTATAAAATTAAGTAATGATTTGCATGAATTTACCATGGGGAACTTGGTGTCTTAGCATTTTTCATGGGTACGCTTGATGGCACTGTGGTTGGAAACTAATAGTGTCAATGAAACCTGGGACTTCTGTACATTAATCTTGGCTCTTTCCTTTTGCTTATTTCTCTAAATAGATAACAACATTTCATTGACCATGGGCACAACATGTGTCCATTCCTTTTTTCCTGGTGGTTTTCTCCAGTCTAGACAAGTCAGATTGGACCTAGATGGAACTCTGTGAATAATACTGTGTTAAAGGAAGAGCTTGGGATGGTGAAGGGATCATTCTCCAAGCAACTAAGTTTCCATTCTGTAATTTATTAGTTCTGTAGTGCTCTGGTCTTTTCTTAAAGGCAACGTGCATAGTTGGGCCAGCAAGCCATTCCTCTTAAGTGTTAGTGGATAAGTGTCAAGGATCCTAAGCCAAATGTTACCTCTTCCATCTCAGACTGGGTTCCTCAGTTTCCTGACACTTTTCCATTTGCTTTGAAAAATATTGCCAAGTTGAATGTTAGCAATATTTTACATTAGTTAGCTCAGCAAGCATTTTATCAAGACTTTTATTTTAAAATGTACTCCCCTATTTTCTCATTTTTCCCCCTCTCTGATCAATGCAGTGCAGCCTGTGAAGGGACCTTTGTTTCAGTCTGATTTCCAGGGTCAGTGGATTGTCAGGAAATTGCTTCTAGAATCAGTATAGATTCTCTGTCAAACTACTCATGCATATTACCATAATTTGCTTGACCAGAAGGAATATTTTAAGGAGGGAAGTCTCCTGGCTCATCTATAACTCACAAAATTGGATGCATAGAAACTTTAATTTTGAGAATACAATGACTTTCTTGTTATTCTGACTGTAGTAACCATAAGGAAATACAGGGTTTGAAATAAGTTTCTCGCTTCTATTACAGAGATTGTGTTTAACAGACCTGCTTACCACGAGGTACATGCAGTAATGGCAATGCCCCCTGATGAGTTTTGTTTTGACTTAGGGAGTTAAAATATGTTGAGAAACACATTTCTTACATATCCTGGTTGCCCAAAGTTTATAGTTTATCTCTTGAGTGTGCTTAAAATCATTCCATTGATTCTGCACATTAAAAGAAACCAGTTAAAAACGAAGAAGGAGGAACTGTATTTGATAAATTCCTTGTCTGATGGCAGAGTTGGGAGGGCGGGGTGCTGATGGTGTACATCTACTGGTCCTTGTGAGAGCCAGCTCTTCTACCCCTGGAGTTTCTCTTTGAATCTCTGAACCCTGCAACTATCTCCACTGTTTCCCACAGGAGGGGAAGAAGTGGGAAGAAGGCCCTTGCAAGGTCTGTGAATGCCAGCATGGTCAAGTCACTTGCTTTGAGCCATCTTGCCCACCATGTCCGGTGGCCACCCTAGCCATGGTGGTGAAGGGGCACTGCTGTCCGGACTGCACACCAGGTAGGTCCATGTCTCATTTATTCTTGCTGAGATGATTTTCCTGTCAAGAAAATTGAGATGTATTCTTGGTTTTCTTCCCATTGTTTTTAGCTGCTCAGTTTAGGGAGTTTGTTATTTTTTTGTTTTTTTAATTTTTCAACAATTTATTCTCATTATTAATCTTTACAGAATTTGTCTGATTGCAGCCGTATAACTTTGAGCAAGTCACTGGCCTTCCCAATGTCGTTGTTTTCTTAGTTACAAAATGTGCTGTATTTATGTTAAGAAATATTTTGTATGAGCCAGATACTACCATCTTTAAAGGCTTATCAAGGTCTATGTGCTTTCTAGTGCTGAGAATATAAGAATAATATATACAAAATTTGCCAGGGATGTTATTTCTTTCTTATTTATATTTTAAAGGTGAACAGATGGCTCCTTTTTACAGTTCTCAAATGAGGTTTAAAGTTTCAAGACTCATTAATTTCTTCCCCCAAAAATTTTATCTACTTGTCTTGCGGTTGTGCTTTCAAATCACCTGGGGTTGAATTAGTTCCGGTTAGTTGTTGTTGGCAGGCACCGCGACTGGCCCTGCTTAACACTGATTGTCCTCTAGCATAGCCGTTTGCAGAGACGGTGGCATTTCTGTCCGTTTGTATTTCCTAATTAATTGTTTCCATCTGCAAGCTACAGTTTCCCACATGAGCATCTGCTCTGACAGCACCTCGTTTTGGTTAATCAGGGTTTCACTGAAGACTGTATCCAGGGAAAAGCAGCAGAACTTTATATTTAATTATGGTGCCTTTGCCAAAATGTCTCTCTGGGCTTTGCAAAACAAATATTTAGCATGTCATGTATGATAACACTACCAGAAATCAGGCCCTTGGAAACTTTAAAGCCTGAAGTCAGCCCTGAGATACCTGGCGATCCCATCTAGTGTGAACAAGATTTAAGGTTTGGAAGAAAAAGAAGTGGTGGTATTTTCTACAGGTATTAACTATATGTTTAGGATTTAAAGGCTATATGTCTGAAGTCTCTGTGCATGCCAGGCTTCAAAGAACCTCTCTGATACCATGAATGACTGATTGTGCTCAAGTCCCATAATTAGGAGGTAGTTCTGCATTTTTCTAAAGTCAGTGAATCAGGCAGAATGTTAAGGAGCATGTTCCTTCAACATATTTGATTGAAGAAGCAGGAAGATGATGGTGGTATTTGAGGTAGGGTGGGTCATAGAATTGCATCACTGTGTATTGTTCCTCTGTGGGGTCATTTTACACCTGGGCTGTATAATTCTCAATCCTTCCTATTCCATACACTGTAAGTATCCTGTGGATTCTTCTGGAAACTGGGGTCTCGACTGAGGAGTCTCTTGTTCTTGCTTTTAGTTCATTGCCACCCAGACTGCTTGACCTGCTCTCACTCTCCAGACCACTGTGACCTCTGCCTGGACCCCACCAAGCTGCTGCAGAGTGGACGATGTGTGCATAACTGTGGACTAGGCTTTTATCAAGCAGGCAGTCTTTGTTTAGGTATGGCAACCAGAGGTACAGGGTTAAAGAGACTGACAATGCAGTTAATTCTCCAACTGAGCCATAGTATTGTTATAGAAGGGACCACAATGCAGGAAAATATACATCTAAAAGCTCCTACAAGTTGTAGGTGCCTTGGTCTCTTTATCTTCAGAGCTCTTTCTTCTGATGTTTTATAGATGCTCCACTATTTTCTGGAAGGTGGCTGATATAGGGGTCAGATTATTGCTAATAGTCAAGTCTTTTTATTTTGAAGACTTAAAAGATCATAACATCTGGATGTTTGCCTTCATTTCCTAAAATGCTCAATTAATCCAGTTGAAGTTGTAGAACTGATATGACTCTTTAGGTCATTTTACTAGAACTTGTCAGTTCTGCACTCAAGGAACCAACAGGCTACACACAGTTTGTTGTCTTGTTCCCTGTTCTGCAGGTCACCAAGCTTACCTTTTACAAGTTATTAGAGGGTCCAGAATGACTTCAGCTCCATTTCAAAAGTTTTGTACATCTGAGCAGATCTCACTTAGGAAAGCTTGGCTTGGTTGAGGTCAAATAATATTGTAACTTTTATCTCTGATTTGTCATGTTAATAAGCCATTTATAAGTGTACAGGTTTATGATCTAACTGTAAATATTTAACTTCCTTGTCCCCTCAGAAGGTTGTGGCAAAGATTAAGGTGTGGACATTGTTTAATGTATTGTATAGTGTCTAGGATACAGATAAATCTTATTAAGAGTCAGCTACTTTCATCATTATTATTTTAATTATTTTCTTTTTCTTTCTTGATTTGTAGTCTTCATTCAAAATGAAAATTCAAAAATGAAGGTTATTTGGGGACATTCTTAGAAAAGAACTTTTTAAATAAAAATATTAAGGACTATTAGATAGATGGAAAAGACCAAGACTTTTGAGCCAGACTGCCTGGCTTCAGATTTCAGTATTTGTTTGGCTTTGGACAAGTTATTTAATCTCTGGAGCTGTTTTCTCATATGTAAAATCAGGGTTAATCATGCCTACTCCATAGGGTTGTTGTGCAGATCAAAACATCCATATCTGTAAAGCCCTTGAACAATGCCAGTCAAAAGTTACTTAGTGTACAAACAAAATTGATTATGACCCCAGACCTCAGGATTGAGGTCTGAGATTTGACCTTGGGGTGGTATATTCCAGCTAACTTGAGGTCTTTTTTCTCCCTCCACCTTGTCTCCATGCAGCCTGCCAGCCCCAGTGTTCCACATGCACCAGTGGACTGGAATGCTCATCTTGCCTACCTCCTCTGCTGATGCAGCAGGGACAGTGTGTGTCTACCTGTGGGGACAACTTCTACCAAGATCACCACTCCTGCGCAGGTAAACACTGTGCTTCAGCTGGGCATGTTACAAAGGGAAGTGCCACAGCCCCATCCTGTCATAAACTGAAGGCTCCCAGGAGCTGTGGTCAAGTTACTCAAATAGACGATGTGCTTTGGTTCGGCTATGTTTGGTCCCCTGCCTTAGTTGGGGTTTTCTGTTAGTGTAATAAAATGCTATGAACAAAAGCAACTTGGAGAGAGAAGGGTTCATTTCATTTTACACTTTGTCCTCATAGTCCATTAGTATAGGAATTCAAGGTAGAAACCTGGAGGCAGGAGCTGAAACCAAAGCTATGGAGGCGTGCTTCTTACTAGCCTGATCTTTATAGTTTGCTTTACCTGTTTTCTTAACGTAGGACCACCTGCTCAGAAATGGCTGTACCCACAGTGGTCTGGGACATTCTATATCAATCATTAATCCAGAAAAAACCCAATGGACTAGCTCATTGGCCAATCCTCTGTGTGTGTGTGTGTGTGTGTGTGTGTGTGTGTGTGTGTGTGTGTGTATTCAACAAATGATTCTAGTTTGTGTCAAGTGACAAAATCTGAGCAGTACATTTCCCAAGGGTACATATTACATATGGTGGAAATTTGTTTTTCTATGGAGTCCTGTTTATGTAGTAGGCTTTAAGAGCTAGTGCCAGGGGAAAGATGTTTTAATTAACTGGAAACAACACCCCCTATGGATGTATTACTACCCCATATCTGTAGAGTTCTGGGCTTTGTGGGATTAGAATACTAGCAAAGCAGATTGTTCAAAGCAAGGCCATTTGATGGCTCATCCTCTTCTGTTTGTGGCTGATTCTTTAAGATATAGTTCAAATTCTTAATACTGTAATCTCTTCCGGAAGGAAGAGTAGTCACTGAAGAGAGTAAACTTACCTTTAAAAACTCCATTTTATATTGTAAAGGTAAAATAAAGTTCAGTTTCACATTCCTGACAGGGACGTGCCCAGTTCTGAGAGAGAATAAGCTAAGCACTATCTATGGACATCTGGATGATTCTACCCTAAGGCAGTGAAATGGCTACCCCACCCAGGTTGGGTCCAGGAATGTTAAACTGTAAAAAGTTCCTAAGCACAAGCCAATCAGCAGCACACTTGCACCCTTGACCCCAAGTAACCCTGCCTTATAGTTTTTTGACTTTAGAAAAGCTTGTGTAATTTAGGGTGGGCAGCTCTTCCTTGCCTTGTGGTTCAGGTGTGTGGAACAGGCTCCTTGCCTGGCTTGTATTGTGCTGACAATAAACCTTACTGTTACATTTTGAACATCTCTGTCTCTAGTGTTCTCTCTGGAGGTCAAACTTTGGGCAGAACAGTCACACTATAATTTGTTTATGCCCAGCACATTTTTGAATAATGACTGAAATTATGAATGTAAGTTAAAATGTGCTAAAATTTTGATGTGGTTAATTTTTGACTCATTTATTTTGAGACAAGATTGTACCATTTAGCCTTGGCTAGTCTTGCAATTTCAGACTGCCTGCCTCAGCCTCCTGACTGCTAAGAATACATATGAGTGTCACTATACTTGTTTCTAAAATTATTTAAAATACAGAACTGGAAGAAGAGAATAGTTGAGAAAGAAATACAAAGGTCAGAGAATGTAGTGCACTTTTGGAAGGAAATACTTTCATGTGCTTTGACCCCAAAGCTAGGTATGTGCATTAGATTGATAGGAAATGTAGAATGGAGAAAGGAGGCTATAGTAGCTTCTTTCTGCAGCTCCAAGAAGAGGGTGAATGTGTGATGAGCATTGGGAGGAGAGCCAATCTGTGACAGAGCTGGAATCTTCTGTCTGCATGCCGTTGGTTGGTTAGCTTGGGGAAGAGTTGAGAAGAATAAATACTGGTTATCAGCTGTATGGCTGAAGTAGCCCCCCTGCCTGAACAGGGGCTATGTGGAAGCAGCTGCTGGCTCCCCGCTCTGTTCTAAATCTATGGAACGGAGGAAATGATTCAGTGAGACACTAGAACTATTGATACCCATGGTGATACAGGAGCAGAAGACCCATTCAGTAACTAACTAATCCAAAACCGGTATGTGGAGTACTCAGACACCAACCCATCCCATCCCAGTGTATGGAGTACAGGGAAGCTTCAGTCTGGCCTAGGGGTTCTTTTAGTAGTCCAAGTAGCTTGTCTTCTTAATCTTTGTTTTCCAAGCATGAAGGGCTACCACATTGGTTGATCAAGTATTGAATAAAATGTTATCCCTGGACAGTTGTTGAAGGACCAGTGCTTTCAGAAACATCTCAGTCATAAAAGAGAGGGGCAGCAAAACCAAGCAGAACCTAAAACCAAAAACCTCAAGTGTTTGCAGCTCACCATATTCTGTTTACCTGTTATCTTAAAAGAAACTCAAAGTGGGCACGTGAAGACTCCCTTACAAGTATCCAATGACTGGGCAATTTAGGGAAACAGCTGAAATTTCAATTTGATGAAATTATTGAATATATTCCTTTTTTTTTCCTGTTAGCTTGAAAGAGACTTCCTACTAGCACCCTGGTGACACATTTCCATAGAGGTAAACTTTTCCAAGGTAGTGTTCTCCACTCTGTCCCACCTTACCTCTCAGCGCACACACACACACACACACACACACACACACACACACACACACACACACACACTCAAACACATAAACAAACATACACAGACACACACCCCATTTAACATATTTTCCCTTTCTTCTCTTTGGTCATTTCTGCCTGTCCCCCCTCAGTGTTTTAATTGGTGGTGCTCATACTGGTTTAGGGCATTTTGAAGTGGGTAATGTTTCATTTGATTATGGGTTTACATAACTGCCTGCTTCACATTCCATCCACAAACCCTCGTGCAAATGCCTGTAGTAGAAAGTTGCTGGGAAAATTTGCTTGTGCTCCCTCCAGGGAATTAAACCAATTTGCTTTAGTTCAGGCTGGTTGCATTTTTATGCATAAAATAAGAAGGAGAAAAAAAAGCAGAGCAAGAGGAAAGAAAGGAGGGTGTGATCTTAAAAACTAAAGCTAGATTTGTGAGCTGTTTTCGTGTCCTATCTGTACTGTCTTCACACTGACACTGTGTATCTGCTCTTCATAAACAGCTTTCTTAGTATTGGCTCTCTCTCTCTCTCTCTCTCTCTCTCTCTCTCTCTCTCTCTCTCTCTCTCTCTCCCCCTCTCTCTTTCTCTATTGCTCTTTCTCTCCTGCAATATTTATGCTTATACCGTCTGTGTTGACTTCTCACCATTGACCTTGGAAGTCTGTCATCCAGCCCATGTTCTTCTAATCTATGTTGAACTTTTCAAAAAGAAGCCTGCCATTTTATAGCAGCAGGGTTTCCTGAATTGATCTCTCTTGGCAGAGTCGTTTATGCTATGACTGGGCTAATTCTCCACTTTATTGACCCATCAAAACCAAAAGAACTTGAACATTCTGCCAAGGAAACTAATTAACGGAAATCTCCTGATTAATATTCATGCTTGCTATGGTAGATAAAGGCAGAGTAAAAAATATGGGACAGAGCTAAGTAGCACATAAACATGGGTCTTCAAGAGCGGGTAAACAAGACAGTGAAAAAAGACCCCGAGTCTGCTTGAGAATCTCCTCCATAGAGTTTTGTTGCTATTGTTGTTTGTTTTTTTTTTTAAAAAAATCATTTTTTTTCTTCCCCAGGAGGTCAGAGATATGTACAGGTTCACACTGTGCCTTATAAACATGTGTGCATATATCAGTATTGTTATATTTCAGATGTGATTAAGCTAAATAGTGCTATAATGATGGCTGACAACATCTATCACATTTGTAGCCTCCAATTCATTTCCTTGTTTTCTCCAGTTTGGGGGTTTGATGGTTGACATTGACCTGCTTTACAAAGGCTCAGGACTACCTAGTTTGTATAGTAACCTGGAAAAAAATGGAAAACTTGTTGCCTGTCTCTTATCTTTCAGATTGGGCCATGGAGGAATTGCCCTTTCATTGTCAATCCTTGCATTTAACAAGAACACTTAGGTTTTGACCTTAACCTTTATGCGTCTTTTGCCACCAGCTAACTAGATATGCTTCAACACTGCCTCTTGCCCACTTTATTCTTGCCCTTATTGATTCCATATACATCCCATCCTAGGACTGGATTTTTGCTTCTTGTCCTGGTCTGACCCATTTCTAGGGATCAAAAGCCTATCTGTTAGTCACTCCAGCCAGGTGTCAGGCCTTATCCATGTGTGGGTGCTTTCCCTCCACGGACTGCCTTGCCCCTCTCTGCTTGCATTTATTGTCCTGGATTTCTTGTGTTCTCACTGTCAGCATCACGGTTGATCATGATGATCCACCTTGGAGTTCTGTATTAGATCTAAGTCTGAATCCAGGCTGCACTCCCAAGGATCCAAGAAGACTCCTCCTTGCTTTTCTTATTCCTCTGTTTAATCACCTCTGTTACCTGGTGAGACCACTGAAAGATACGCACACAAAAATAAGAGCTAGGAGGCAGAAGCACCCTAAGAAAGAAGGGTAAAGAGACCAACATCACTGTTTTTATAAAGTGTTTTATGGACTCATGATTTCAGCAGGTTAGGGTTTGTAATGGTGGGGTGAACCATGGTGGCAGGTGGCTGCAGTGGTAGCTGAGAGCCCACACCTCCATCCACAAGCAGGCACCAGAGAAAGCATGCTGGGAATGGTTTTTACACCTCAAAGCCAGCCTTTGCTAACACACCTTCTCCAAGGCCACTTCTCCTAATCCTTCCCAAACAATATCACTAGCTCCGGGACCAAGGGTGGAAACATGATCCTATGGGGTACATTCTCATTCATAGTACCACAATGTCCCGCGCTACCATCTCGCCAGCAAGAACAACACGGCACACATAGGATCCTTCTGCAGAAAAGCTTTAATGCATCTTGAGAGGGAGAGCATAAGCTTACAAGGTGGAGACCCCAAACGGCTAAAACCCGTCCCTTATATAGGAAACTGACCCCCGCCTAGGACGTGTCAGACTCAGATTGGCTGTAGCTCAATCGGGTGAGGTGACACCACGGGAGAGGCAGAGCACAAGGAGTGGAAATTCCCCTTGCACCTGCGCAGTCTACTTATTTACACATTAGAGCACAGGATGTTGACGCCATCTTGGAATGGCGGCAATGAGTGCGGCTTCTCACATCTCCCCCTTTTTTATAAATTATGAAGCAACAGGACACCCTAAAAATGAGTGGAGACAGAGGTTATCACCCCAGTGAATAGAAGAAAAGCCGTACGCAACATATCTCCTAGGTTCCTCACCCGAAGAGGTGTTGGCCTGGCTTTGTGGCATTTTTCCCGGGGGAAGGTGACTTGGGTGCACAACCTTCATGCCAGATGACATATCTCCCTAGATTTAGCCTTTTAAGTGCCGCAAGGCCAATCTACTGCATTTGTAACCATGCAACTCTGTTTGAGTGTGCAAGAGCTGAGCGGCCAGCGACCTATTGCTTAAGCATGGATAACCAAACATCAGGGGAGATTCCTTGCTCCAAAGCTACAAGTGCTTGGGTAACAACCACCTTGTCTCTATTAGTTTGAGCCCTGAGCCTACAGAACAGCCATAGAGCCAGCACCAGCCCACAGCAGAGTACAGTCCCAAACAATCCAACCCCCGCCCATTCTTTGAAGAGGGAAAAGGTTGAGGAAATCCAGGACATAAATCCCTCCATCAGCGATAAGTCCAGGCGTGTGGAATTCATTTGAATAATGGCCGTTCTTAGATCTCTCAAGGTCTGCACAAATTCCGCCATCTAGTTCTGCAAAATAAATTGAGAGAGGCTCCTCGACAAATTAGCTGCCTTGGTAAAATTCTCATACTAAATAGAGGTCACCAGGCCCTAATTGCCATGGCAGCAATTTGTTGATAGGCGCCCCAATGATAATCTATCTGATTAGCGGCAAAGCGCCCTTGACCTGTTAAAAGGTGAAATGTCCATTGCTGTTGTTCTGGGGTTAAGGCCGTGGCATTAGCCCTGGCTTGTTCCTGAGCTGCCTCGTGCCAGAGGGCTTTCCATTCCATGTATTGGCCAATGCTGACAAGTGAAGCCTTCACGACCGTCTGCCAATCAGCTGGCGTCATTGCGGTCATAGCCAGCCTTTCTAACTGGGCCAAGGTGAAATTGGCTGAAACCCCATATTTCCTGACTGATTCCGCCAATTCCTTTATCTGATTATACTCTACGGTCGCATGTACCCGTCCTCCCTCCACGCCTTCAAAGACTGGATACGCAAGGCACAGCTTTCTTCTAACTTTGTCTGGGAGGAAAGAAAAGGACTTCGGACGCATCTCGTAAGGAGGAGGCACCGAAGGGACCACCTGTGAGGAGGACACTGGATGTGGGTGCTGTCGGCCTCTTTTGTTACTTGGTAGGCAGTCGTCTGGATGGTACCTCTCTCCTTCATACCTGGCTGCCTCCTCATCCAATTCTGCCTCCTCCTCAGGGTTTAATTCTTCATTTTCTGAGTCCCCTGAATCATCAGAACTCTTCAAGTTTAAAGCTTGTAATTCCTGCATAGGGTATGGGGTAGTCCCCCCTTTTTTTTTTACAGTAGGTAGGGAACTCCCAGATTCATGAGAATACACTCCCTTGTCAAGAGACTCACCGGGATTGGTTGCCTTTTGTGTGCGCCTAACCTCTCACTACATTCAGTTTCTGACATGCTATCCTGGAAACAATGAAAGCAGAACCCTTCCAAGAGGAGGATCAGTAAGGCTCCCAAAACTATTACCCAGGCCTCAACACTACCTTCCCACGGTGGTGACAAGTTCAAGCCAAAATCCAGAAAAGACATACCTCTCTGAACGTACCTGCCTGCAGTTCTGAATCCTCCTTGGGGTCAAGGGGTCTCCTATGATGCCAATGATGTTGAAATTTCCCGGGTTTCTGGCACCAGATGTCCCGCGCTACCGTCTCGCCAGCAAGAACGACACGGCACACATAGGATCCTTCTGCAGAAAAGCTTTAATGCGTCTTGAGAGGGAGAGCATAAGCTTACAAGGTGGAGACCCCAAACGGCTAAAACCCGTCCCTTATATAGGAAACTGACCCCCGCCTAGGACGTGTCAGACTCAGATTGGCTGTAGCTCAATCGGGCGAGGTGACACCACGGGAGAGGCAGAGCACAAGGAGTGGAAATTCCCCTTGCACCTGCGCAGTCTACTTATTTACACATTAGAGCACAGGATGTTGACGCCATCTTGGAATGGCGGCAGTGAGTGCGGCTTCTCACACCACAAGTACTACTTGTGATTAAATTCAAACAAGTGAGCCTTTGGGAAAGAGTATGATATTACCCATTTTTGAAAAATATATGTATCAGTGTTTCTCTTGTTGGCTTGGAGCTGAGGGTCTGAAGCTGAAGTCATGGGCAACGCTGCCTTTGCTTTGTCGGTCTGGAGTCAGAAAGAGTGAAGTACAGGACATAGGGTCTGGAGCCAAAGACCTGTCATCTCACATAGGCTCTGCCATGTACATGTGTTTCTGTTCCACGCTTCAGCAGACTGTGGGGAATGTGGAGACAGAGAAGTTCCCACATCTTTGTTGTCAAAAATAAGAGACTAAATTCATATGCTTTGGCTGGGAAATAGAGACATGTTCCTTTGAAGTCCTTCATGGTGCTTGGGGAGACTTTGCTTTCTGCCTCCCTATTGGCTTTCTTTCTTGTCTGTTCTCACCCAAGTCATTCTTTTTTAACCACTGCTCTGGGTTCCTAGAATATGAGGTAAAACAAACAAACAAACAAACAAACAAAAAAAACCCAGTCATAGTGATCTGGCAATCAGAGTGGACTGGCTGTTACTTATAGAGAAACCCCAAACCAAAATAACAGCAATCCAAACCGAAACAGCAAGTGTCTGCAAAGTGTGTTCTATTTGAATGTTATGCAGTCTTATACACAGAAACACAAGGAATCAAGTAACTGGACATTTTATAGGATTGTAAGTGAAGAGATTGTTTTAACCTCCATTTACCACTTACTGCTATATGGCTGTGGGCAAGTCATTTAACCTTTTAGAGTCTCATTCTCCTCCATGCTCTAATGAGAACAATATTATGGACTTCAGACGATTATAATGAGGACTAGAAGGGAATTTTGAAAACTAGTGTCAGTCTATTCTGCCTGGCGCATAGTATGTGGGTGATAAAAGGCAGCTGCAAACATTATTGAAATTCTTCTTATTTTTTCAACCTGGGGAGAATACCGGATGAACATCAAATGACTCATATGAAGAAGCAAGCAATTTTTGACACTAATGTCTAGTTAAAAATAAAATATACTCATATTTTATAGATAAATAAATATAATGCAGAAAACTCACAGCGTTTCTCACAAGTTAAAAAATCCTCTTCTCATTTACTGGAAGTGTTTGGATTAAATGATGAGATGCTAAAATTATTTGGATTTCAGTAAAATTAGTGTATCTTTAGAGAAAACATTTATGATGAGGGGCTCCAACTTTTACATATCTAAGAGGTTGGCCTAGCTGAGATTTTTTTCACCTTGGGGAACACATTTATATAATATGGGGTTGGGTATTGCTGTCTCTGTCAGTGTGTATGGGGTGGTAAGGAGACAACCAGAGGGACTTCTGTTCTCAAGTAAGAGGCTTTTCTGGCCCCAGGCTGGGGGCCAGAGAGCAGACAGAGGGTGTTGGGGGGGTGTAAAGGGGTAGGGTGAAGCTCTACACACATCCTTGGGACCAGTCCAGGCCCACCCAGTCACCAAAGCAAGAACCGCATAAATGAAGTGCAACCGTGGGGTTGGGGAAGGAGGTTGGCCTAGCTGAGATTTTAAAGGTGTGGTTTGAGCAGAGGAACCTTATAAGCTGATTACTTGTCAGAAGTGTGACTGACTAGCACATTGAGAAGTGGGACTGACTCCTTGGAGCATGGTTCAATGTGATAAGGATTTAACGGGTCTTGGCTTGTGCTTGTGGTGATGACTAATGGTCCCACAGTGTACTGAGTGGACATCTCCACAAAGAGGGTAGAAACTCTCAACAAGACAGGCACTCTCCTCAGCAATTCCTGACTAGAACCAGCCACTATCAAGCTAGAGTCCCCCACAGCTCACACAATCTGTGCCAGAATCAGAATGCCCATGCCAGTTTTAGTAGTAAGGCACATGGTGAGCCTGGAGGCTGGGGCGGTCCTGCCACCCTGTCTCCAGTTACTCTGTTCAGCTTTGTGGATTTCTGCATTGTCTCAACCTTTGCTCTGGAGTGGTTACCACTGTTTATGTGGCTGCTGTCTCTGAAAGCAGACTTTCTCTTTCAAGCACCAACCTGACTCTCCCATATGCTTGTACATCAAATGCCTGTCTAGCCTCTTCTACATGTCAGGCTTTTTACCAGACACCAGAGGAACCGTGTAGACAGACAGCTCTCCAGCAGTTAAGGGCTTTTCTTTTCAATGGGAGAAGACAAGTTCTCTATGCAGATAAACAAGGTCACTTTGGTTGTTGTCTTTATAAATATCCTTAGGTGAATTTATGTCCATCAGTGTCTTGAGACCAGTTTCAAAACATGTGACAGGTAAGGATTTGTTACTGAAGTAGGTGTATCCCAGCCTTGTGACTTTCACACAGTAAATTATACATACAAGGTGTTCTGGGATACTTGATGGAAGAAAAATGTGATGTGCCATTGCATGGGAGGGGGAGCACAGGAATGTTCAGACATGCCTCGACAGTGGCCTGCAGGTGACCTGCTTTCCACTTAGCCTATGATATTTACTCCTTGTCAGCAATTCTTGGCTAGGTATAGCCTCAGGAAAATTACACAATCTCTATTTTTCCCTTCCCCCCTTTCTTTCTTTTTTTTTTTTTTTTTTTTTTGTCTCTTGCCTCTAAGGTAGCTGGGTGCTTACTGTCCCAGGGAATTGGATAGAGTACAGGGAGTGTTTTAAGACTCGTCAAAGAGAAGGGAGGCTAACAGCATTGTCCTTCTAGAATGTGCATTTCTTGAGTAAACTAGGTGAAGGGTATCAGGCAACAGTGGCTTCCCAGGCCCCCCTTTCTTTGGATATGCCTGTATAGGAGAAGCCCAGAAAAGAGAAGAAGCCTCATGATGCTTGGTCTGGGATAACTGCTGTGGCCAGAGACTATGCGGCATCTGTCAGTTATTCTTAGAGTGAGTGACAGTGAATGAACAGAAGTTTCACAGACCAGATCAAGCCCACTACAGATGAAAGAAAGTTTGTCTTGCAGACGGATCTCGTACATATGAACCTCCAAATATGTCAGTGATGGGTTATGAACTAGTGGCATTCGCTGGCTTCCTGCCCGGTTCTTCTTGTACTCAGTTATTCCAGCTCAACTGTAGAGCATCCTCTCTTTCACACTTTCTGCTGTGACACTGTCTCTGCTCTACCTTCCCTGTTGCCCACAGAATTCACACTCGATGCCCCCTGAGATCTGAGCATCTGTTCTAATGTCCTCAGGAAGTCTGAGAACAAAGACTTTGCTTTGCTCTGTGGTCTGTTTTCTGGTCTTCCATTTCTGTAGACAGACAGGTAGTCCTGGAGAACCCAGCAGGCGTTCTGTGAACGGGAGCTAGAGGACAGGTTGTAATGGTTGCTCAGCCAGGCTGCTTGTAAAAATCGCTTTTTATGTTTACGTGCCATAGCTTCTACCAAGAGGGAAATCCTATCTTGGGTCCAGTCTTTGTCTACAGAGACACTGCTGGAAATTCAAATGTGGTGCCCAACACCAGTAAATTTTTCAGGCATATTCCAAGCATGGTTAAAAGATTAACTAGCTATTTACCTATTGTTCGCCTTGGGGAAGCAGATTATAGCCTGTCTCCCTTAGTAATATTTCCCCTTAAGTACCAATAATTCCATGTTTATGCCACAGAAATAATTTGATAAAGGCAATAAAATGTAAGGTAAAATAAAAAGTCAACAAAAACCCCTAGCTCCATCTCCCTCAGGTCACTTCTGTTAGTATCCTGATGTCTGTCTTTCTAATTTATGAATTCACTTCTGTGTATATGTGTCTATACATGTGCACATTCATTTTTCTGAAGTCAAATCTCTTGGTAACATGCCTCTCTACATTGCCTCTTTCCCGTGCTCTTTCTTATCTCCTACAGCTCCTTGTTTGAAAGCTGTTGTGTGATTTCCTTTCTCTAACTGTGCAATCTTTCATTTAGCCAACCTTCTACCATTTGATATTTGTTCTTAATTAAACATTATCATAAATAACAATGATGTAAACATCTTCAGTAAACATCATGGCAAATCATTTTAATTAAATTCATAAACAGATGATTTCCAGACCTGAATATGTATGTGCATGAGTAAGCTTTTGATGCACATTATATGACTTGCTTTGAAAAGGCAGTGTTAATGTTCACTCTTGCAGAAATGCATAGGTGTGCCTCCTTGCCATGCCTTTGTTCATATGGAGCATCCCAGGGAATCTTCAGTCTGTCAGTGTGACTCATGCAACATGGAAGCTTGAATTTTTTTTTTGTACTTATTTCTGGATCATAAGAAGCAGGCCTAGTGAGTCAGGCTTGTATTTCATGGCTCATTTCTACCACCGGGCTCTGTCAGACACTTCTCTTCTTTCTTTCTTTCTCCTTCAGCTAACAGTCTCTTCCCTTTGCTCTTGTACCTACTCTCTCACATTTCCTTACTTAAGTAACTACGGTATTTTTTCTGTGTGTTTACAGGCATCTTCAGGTGTGTCCAGTTGAATGTGCAAATATTTAAACATGCATGTAGACACCAGTAGACAGCCATGCTTATTATCCTCAGGAATAATCATGTTCTTTGAGACAGGTCTCTTATTGACCTAGGGCTCACCAAATAGATTAGACTATCCAACCAGAGGAACTGAGGGGTCCTGCTGTTTTTGCCTCCAGTTCAGGGATTACAAGTGCACCACCCACTGTGTCTGCCATTTTTTAATATATTTTACAGATCAACTTCAGAACATTTTCACAACTCTTGGAGACCAGACATGCTCATTTGGGGGTGTGGGTCTTTGGTTGGCAAAGGGAAGCAGATGGAAGGCAGAAGCGTAGCCTGCTAAGGGGCCTAATGTTACAGTGGAGAGATCAGATATGGTGATTTTTTCAAGTGCCCCTTTAGAGCACGTGTGAGGTTGAGCTACTGGGCAATGAGCCTTGGCCTCTTGTGGGTCTGTGGACTGAAGGAGCAACAGTAGGGAAGAGAGAACCTTCTGGACACTTGAGCCCCACCATGCTATCTCCAGTGGCTTCCCAAAGGACTTTGATTGCTTCATGAAGACTGTAAGGAAGAGTGTGGAACATGAAGCCTCTGGGAAAGAGTGGGCCCCTTTGTACAACTGCGGCCATACACCTCAAGTCTCCGTTTCTTTCCTCCCTTCAAATGGAGCCTGACTTTTCAGGAATCTTCCCCGTCTTCCATGCACTTTATCTTTCTCCCTTCCAAATTGCTTTTGACAAGAGTGGAGAAATGATCTACCAGGTCTCCCTGAAGCCACACTCAGGATCGCACTCAATAGTTTGCTTCTTAAAACTTGTCCTCTCATTGTGTCCCTGAGAATCAGGCACACAAACAGAATTCACATCATATGGAATAGAAAACCAAGGAGCCAGGAACTTCACCTTAAGGTAGAAACATTTTCATCCAATAAGTGTGCTTCATACAGGGGAATAGCTCAGTTGATGAGTTGAAGCCCTGAGGATCTCTAACCCTGCAGAAACTAATTGTGACAGTGGTTTACACCTGTAGATCGAGTACTTGGGAGACAGAATCATGAATCAAAAGTTCAAGGTCATCCTCAGCTATATAGGATGTTTGCTTCCACAGCTAGAGATCCTGTCTCAAAACAAGAAACAGGAGGAAAGCTAGGGGGAAAATGTGTGTGTGTGTGTGTGTGTGTGTGTGTGTGTGTGTGTGTGTGTGTGTGCATTCACTGAGGTGTAGGGAGGTGGCTTAATGGGTAAGGATGCTTATTATATAAACATGAGAACTGATGTTTCAATTTCTAACGTCCATGTAAAAATCCAGGCATGGTTGTACATGGACCAATAACCCAGGATCTGTTGAGAAAAAGGAAGGATTGCTGGGCTTTCCAGCCATTCTCCTAGCTCCAAGTTGAGTGAGAGACTCTGTATTTAACTAATTAGGTAGAATGATAGGACAGGATATGCAAGGATATGTCCTTCGCTGTCCTCCTTGAGTAATATGATGAAGTACACCCACACATGTGCACATATAGACACAATACACATGGGTGGGCATAGAAGTTATTGATGTATGTCAATGCACACACACACACACACACACACACACACACACACACACGAAAGAACTGAACTTCTAGCTTCTGACAACAATCCTGAACAAGTACTTGCTAGTCTTTGTGTGATGGAGGGAAAATGGGTCAAAGACAGTACAGAGGAGCTTTGTTGGTATGTGACCTACCTGCTTGTGACTGAAGCTAGTGCTGGAACTGTGTGGTTGTCAACCAGAGTGTTATGGTGGCTTGGAATTGGGACCTGGCTTCACTGGTGTTCTCAGGTGATTCCCCAAGCTGGTATTCTGACCTGCAGAGGAGGCAGAAAGGTCAGCCAACGCTGCCTCTCTTCCCTGGAGGGACATGGTGATTCCCAAGCTGGAGCCTATGAGCACCTGACCCCTGCCTACAGCAAAGGTTTTCTAGAAATAAAAAGTTGACTACAGGAAGAGCTTTTTATCTTTGAAGGAATACTGCATTTTATTCTTAGAGAAGTGTAGGTTCTAAAAGTTTTCTAAAAATATTTTATATTATCAAACACAAGAGAAGGATTTTTGTTTGTTTGTTTGTGTGTTTTGTTGGTTTTATTATCCTCAGAATAGGGTTTCAATGGATGGCAAAAGAAAGGCCATCCATTCATTCCATTTTTGGAATAAACTGTTTAATGAGTCAACACATGTCTAGCTATGCCTCAGAAAAGTCAGAGTTCTTCTCAAATAAATGATGTACTGTGTGGGAGATGAAAAAACAGTTTTGCCTCATTCACATTTTCAAATATTTATTACGGCAATATTCATGGCATACAATTTAAACCCTTGAAGATCTGAGATGTGTCACTAAGCATCATTATGCTGAAAAGTCATCAAGTGAGTGACCTTTTACTTTTCATAACTCCAACGGAGCAGGAGACACATGTAAACTAAGTGCAAGAAGAGATAGCTGGTGGTCACATGTATTCAGAGCTGGAAATTTGATGTCAGGTGTAAAGCACAGCAGGTGTGTGTCACTTTAAAGAATGACAGCTCAGTACAGCTTGTACTAAAACAGACTCTTTTGCACTGAGACTGCTGTTTGTCTGATATGGAGAACAGAGGAGGGCCAGCTGGGACCACTATCGCATTTGGTAATAGATATCAGTATATCATGAGTATTCACCATCCAAAACACATCTGCATCTTAGCATCCTAAAAGTCAATGTTATATCCTTGGTAATAGATACCAGTGTATCATGAGTATTCACCATCCAAAGCACATCTGCATTTTAGCATCTTAAAAGTCAATGTTATATACTCAGGATTAGCACATCTTAATACTATTACTTGTGAGTAGCTGTTTCTATGCCGAAGGTGGCTAATGGCATGATTTTTCTCATAATAAATAAGAATCTGTGTATATTTATTTACCACACATTAATGAGTTCTAGCTATCAGTGTGAACAGTAGGACTTGAAATAACTAAAACTCTCTCCGTATTGGGGAAGTGACAGTTCCTGAAAAAAAAAAAAAAAGACCAGTAATGGAGTAGTTTGGAGAAGCTACTTCAAGAAACTTTGACAGTGAAATCCATCACTCCGCTGCCTCAGTGTCTTAGGTTTCTATGGCAATGAGAAAACATCAGGGCCAAAAGCAACTTGAGGAACTTATTTGGCTTATATATGCAGAGTCACAGTCCACTGAGGGAAGCCAAGGCAGGAACTGAAGCAGGGGAAGTGGAGAAGCACTGTTTACTGGCTTGCTATCCTTGGCTTGCTCAACTGGCTGTCTTATATACCTCAGGACCACCTGTCGGGCAGAGGTGGTACCATCCACAGTGCACTGAGTTCTCTCATATTAATTGTGAGTCAAAAACCTACAGTCTTGACCACGTTCAATCTGAAGAGAAGCATTCTCTCAATTGAGGTTCTTATTCCAAGGTAACTCTGGCTTGTGTCCATCGGAAAGAAAAATTCCACCAACCAGGATACCTGTTAAAACTCTTCCATGGCATGTGGTCCAAGGCCGTGCCTTGGAGTGTGTGACTTCAGTACTCTGGCCTGTGGAATATTTATAGTCTCACTTTCCATTGGTGCTCTTCAGTGAGATTTTTGTAGTGCTCCAGTGGATTCAAGGGATGAAATGTGTTATCTGGCTTTGGTACTAGGCCTTAGGTAATGTGGCTGACCTAGGAATAGGTAGGAAGGTCCCCAGACCCCTGGAGCACCTAGATCTGGAACGTAGCAGCAGCTTCCATTGACGGTTGATAGACCTGCCTGACATGCTATCTTGGAAATGTGAGTGTGCTTTGGGTTTGGTGAATGAGTTAGTTCATGTCTTTATATCAATTCAGAATGAATAAGACAATGTCATGAAGAATGATGACTATTTCAGGTGGTGGCTATAGTTCATAATCAAGGGCAGCCAAGTGACATCACATGTGTGTAGGGTAGAATTGTTTCTGAAGTGGTCCTTGCTTCCACTTACAGTTATCACATAGTGTCAGAGTCTCACTGTAAGTATGATAAGAATTTCTGTGTGACCTTTACAAAATATAAACAAGAGAGTTAAGTATAAATTTAGTCACTTGATAGATATCTTGAGACACCAACAGTGTGCTCAGACACAGTCAACAAAGTAGAAATGGGTTCTGGTGTCTTGAAGCTTATACCTTCAGGACAGAACTAGATAATAACAGCAAAAACTTTGCTCATTGTTGCCTTTCTATGTCCCTAGCCTAAGATTTTGTAACATTTCACCTGGACCACAGTACTCCTCATAGTGGGCACCTTGCTAGCCTGTTTGACCTCACCCCCTTTCTCTATGGCAACCATAGAGTTTTGAATTTTTAAATTAGATCTTGTATCACTGTTGCATGATCCCTTTCATGACCTCATAGTACAATTAGGATAAAAAACTCACTTCTGTCCAGGGATGTCCAAGGCCAAGAGTTATACTACTGTATAGGCTCTATAGAGGCTCAACAGCTCTAAACCCAAGGGCTGACCCAGTTCCCCACACTCTGTGCTCCACCTCCAGAAGAGGTTGTGTTCTCTGATGTTCCCCTGAGCTGGATGCTCCTCCTTCAGCTCCAGTAAAGTGGGTCCCAACACTGTTACTCTGTTGCAGTCTTCTTGGCAGTTAACACAATTTGTAATTATCTTTAAATCCACCAGAGAGAAAAATTGTCTGAAATTAAGACTTTCTTGTGCAATTTAGAACTGAGTGAGGGGGATTGGATTCTGAAGTTTGCAATGTAGGTGTCTTTTCTTCTGCTCCCAAACAAATACTTAATTAAATTGCGAAGGTATGATTACCCAATCACTTGTAGGCAGCAAATGCATTCATTTTCTCCGCCAATTTGGTTGATCAGAATCAATGCTTCTGGAAGATAGATTGTACTCCATTGTGAAACAAATGCTTTAAAAATAAGATGTGTTAACCAAATCACAGTAGGGGTCTCAAAACAGGCAGCTAGCTAATCCCATGATCTTCCATTGCTAAGGATAAGCCCTTCTTTGCAGAAGTGCTATGGTATAGAAGAGGTGCAAATAATTAATAAAGAGCAAACACTGGAAGAGAAGGAAAAATGAAATATTAAGAGAACAACTCTGGTCTAGGAACAGCCTGTACTTAGACACAGAAAGAATGGAAAAATAAAAGCTTTGGAAGTCCTGGGGATATGTGTGAGGGGCAGTGCTGTGGGGAGAAGAAGAGGAAAGATATGTGAGGAAGATGGAGGAGTGATGAGCAACGTGGTGGGAAGTGATGGGGAGAAGGATGAAAGGAGAAAGATCAAATAGTACTAGTGCTCTGTATGGTCCAGTTAAGGACAGCCCATGACATCCTTCTCTGCTCATCATAAAATGGCACTAGTGCTCTGTATGGTCCAGTTAAGGACAGCCCATGACATCCTTCTCTGCTCATCATAAAATGGCACTAGTGCTCTGTATGGCCCAGTTAAGGATAGCCCATGACGTCCTTCTCTGCTCATCATAAAATGGCACTAGTGCTCTGTATGGTCCAGTTAAGGAGAGCCCATGACATCCTTCTCTGCTCATCATAAAATGGCACTAGTGCTCTGTATGGCCCAGTTAAGGACAGCCCATGACGTCCTTCTCTGCTCATCATAAAATGGCACTAGTGCTCTGTATGGTCCAGTTAAGGACAGCCCATGACATCCTACTCTGCTCATCATAAAATGGCACTAGTGCTCTGTATGGTCCAGTTAAGGACAGCCAATGATATCCTACTCTTCTCATCTTTAAAAAGCTGGTGGAGGTGGACAGAGCTTTTTGTGCCTATGCATACTGTAGTGGGATTATGGCAGGCAAGGCAAGGGGATGGAAGCCATGGCATTTCATTAGACAGCCCATCATTGCCCAGAAAATTATGATTTCCTTCCCTATGACTCTCATTATTCTAAAGACATCAATTTCCTGGTCCAGATCCCTTAGCAATAACTTACTGAAGTTGTACTTTTGACACCCATTCTCTCTCTCTCTCTCTCTCTCTCTCTCTCTCTCTCTCTCTCTCTCTCTCGTGGGGTAGGATGTGCATTTCTCTTGGGATCAATTCAGTGCATAGCATTTCAGAAGCCAATGAGCCAACCTATCCCTGTAACTTCTAAATCTTTGAATGTAAAATGTGGATAGTCTGTTCAATGATGGGCTGGTCACTGACTGTTGTTTGTCTGCAGTCTGTCATGAGTCCTGCGCAGGTTGCTGGGGTCCCACAGAGAAGCATTGTGTGGCCTGCAGAGACCCACTGCAAGTGCTGAGAGATAGCAGCTGTGTGAGCACCTGTGGCAATGGCTTCTACAACAAGCAGGGGACCTGTCTAGGTAAGTGGCAGCCTGCGATGGATGCCAAAGCAGAATCCCCTTTATCTTTTAACACCCCCTGTATTCCAATCATAGCATTGGTAACAAATGCATCTTCTGCTCAGTGAATATGTACATGGTGAAATGCACTCTCTCTTGTCATTTGTATATTTTTGTAAGCAAATGAAATCTCCTTTAACTGCTCTTATGTCTTGAGGTATTCTATCCAGGCAACTTGCTTAAGACTCACAACTATGTAGAAAGAATACAGTCTCCATTGGGACATTTTTCTAAAACCTAAACATCATTTATACTAGATAGCTTCCTTAATATAAGTGAAGCGGAGACCAATGCCAGCCTGGGCAGATCCACTTTTGTTTTGGTATCACTGATTAAAGTTGAATGATCACTGTCCAAGTACTCTTTCTGGTCATTCTGTGATGACAGCCAGCCCAATACCACCACCACCACCACCAGGACAGGCATAGAGACCAAACACCAAGAGGTATGGAAGTGCAGCAAAAGCACAGAGTTGATCATAATTCATCCTGTCAGCCTGCCAGTTCCCTACTTGTAAAATGGAGATTAACAGAACTCCTGTAGAACACAGAATAATGACCCCAAGATGTCATGGTTTAATGCCAAGAACCTGTGAGCACGTCACTGAGGTAACTGGGCCTTTGCAGGGATGAGTAAGTGAAGCATCTAGAGGCGGGGACAGTGTCCTGGAGCATCAGATGTAGCTGTGTGATGTTGAGACAGCAAGGCAGAACTGGAAGAGATTCAAGGATGGATGCAGAGGTTGGGGTGACGGGATGATGCAGGAAGAACCTCCTAGCATGAGCATTCTAGTACAGAAATAGCCAAGGGAATGAATTCCTAGGGTTCTAAGAAATGCAGTCAAGTTAACACTTTGGTTTTTAGAACTTAGACTGTAAGATAATGGATTTGTACTGGAGTTAATAGTAGTTTGTCATAGCCGACACTGATTCATACCCAGCTTGGAAGGCATAGAGTATCCTAGATTGGTGCTTAGTGTTTCATTTTAACAATGACTCCATCATCCTCACAGTTCAGATGAAGAAACAAAAGAAACAAACATGCCTTGGCTATAGCTAGTGAAAAATCCGTGTAGCTCTTGAGGCTTTGGACGATGGCTAGTCCAGAATCCATTCTGCTGTTCACTGTAATAAGATACAACCTTATCAACCACTGCCTGCTTCCCCTTCTCATGACCCTCCTTTGGTTCTCTTTCCCATCTTTCTGTCTTCAGATGAACTGGCCAACTCTGGGACATTGCTAAAATTCATAGGTGGCAATGTTCTGACTGGGTGAAAGGTTTGAGCTGAGTTGAATGGTTGTGTCTCTACTGAAGACTATGCTTACTATAATGGTGTTAGTCAAATCACTGAGAATGTGCATCCCCAAAATCATTCTCAGTTGCTTTTCTGTTCACTGGACAAGAGCAGCAATGAGATACCATAGGGTCTCGTGACTCCACTTGTGTAAGGAAGAGAGAAGGCCCTGGCAGCTGCTTGCTTAAGGCTTTGGGGGATCCTTACCTCTCCTAGAGTGCAGGCTTTCATCTGGTGTGGCTCCACATGAGGACAGAGAGGCCAATGCCTTCGCATGTTAATCTTTCTGTCATTATCACTTTCCTGTTCAATTAAGCCCGATGTATTCTCTAAAGGTGGACAGATGTCAAATTCATGCTAATCCTAAGGCCTAAAGGCATTTACGCTTTAAGTCTCCAGGGAGGCTGCTTACTGGCACTGACAAAAGCAGAGCCACTGCTCTGCTACTGAGACTAGCTGGTGTCTTCTGCTGGTGACATGCATTTAAAAGGAGAGAGTCCAGTCCTTGGGGATGAGGAATGGGCATTGATGCTGGCTCAGGGATTCAGTGTAGGAAGCCTCTGTTCCTTGTAGACTGATAGCTGTGTAGTGGCTAATGTTGCACAGGATTCATTATTCAGACTGCTGCAGGTCTACAGAATGAGCTGCATGCTAGCCAATGACATTTCGAAGCTCTATCTCCACAAAACAAAATTTAAGTTAAGCTAAACTAAAATTAAAAAACAAAAACTGAACACTTTGGGGAAAGGGAGTATTACATCTGTATGAAGTCTAAAGGGTGTCTGAAAGCTTCTGGGCACAAAGATAGACCATGGCTGCCTGTCAGTCCAGCCGTGATCAGTAATTTCTGCCCACATGACATGCAGTGCAGTAGATGAGGGATGCTATTGACAATGACCATGGGCCCTTGAGTAAAGAAAACTGTAGCTTACACTTTCACAGCAGTGTTAGGGCCTGGAAGTTTGTCACCTGACTTTAGGAAGGGTCCTGTTTTCCAAAACAGCCCAGAGCCAACCCACTGATCTGTATCATGTTAACTAAGACTTCAGGTGCTGACAGTGGTGATTTATTTCCAATTCAGATTAGTGATATCCAAGATAGAGACTGGCTGGGGTTTGTTTAATTATTGATAACTATTTGTCCTGCATCTGTAGATATCACAAAGTTGGGTGTTTTGGAGCATTCAGCATAACCTGTAATATATGGCGGCATGTTCCACCTGAAGGGACTAATTATTGCCATGCTAGTCTGTGGCCCATTACAAATACTAAGTATAAACAGTGGGACACTTCATGGGGAAACTCCACTCTTTCAAGTACTTAGTCTCTCTGAAGGGCTGCTATAACTCCAGGTAATATAACTCCTATAATGGGTCAAGTTCACAGGTTTCTGATCGCCACCCAATCTCCCTCCACTTCCCCCTCTCCTTGTCTCCCATTTTTCCTTATGCACTCAGATAACTACTTAAATTCCTACATTTTAATTTAATTTTTTTACTTTATGTATGGGAGTGTTTTGCTGGCCCATATGTATGTACATCACCTTTTTACCTGGTGCTCATGGAGGTCAGAAAGGGGCACTGAATCCCTCGACCTAGATTTATGGCTGGAAATCCAACCCAGGTCATCTGGAAGAGTGACAAATGCTCTTAACTCCTGACTTTTTAAACTTATTTTTGTTTAAAGTTGTTTCCTAAACAGGGTGTTTTGGTTTGAATTCATACATATTTAACTATGTCATAAAGTAGCATGTTCAGAGGTTTCACTGCCCCCTGATTTTCTGACTCAGCACTATCTTTTCAGGGTGCTGGCCCTTCACTTGTTGTGGCTGCAGAATGCTGCCCTGTGCACCTCCATCATTCTTTCTTCCTGTCTCCCACTGCTTGATCTCCTCCACTCTCTCCACCCTTCTGTTGTAACCAGAGAGCACTGGTTAACATCCACAGTCCTGCCCCTTGACGAGCTTATCTGGAATGTTTCCTGGGACTCCTGCCAGGAGCAGCATTGGTGGCTTATTGATTCTACCTGGACTTTATTTGATAAACTAGTGTTCACCTGCTCTTCTGAGTAGCTGTGTATCTCCATTCTCAAGGCTGGGGGTGCTCTGTCATCTCCATATGATGCCCATCACTGGGCACCGCCAAGCTCCTGAGTTCTCCTGATTGCGAGGCTTATTTCTGAATACTAATGTGTCTGAACATCTTTGCTTTTTGGCACTGATTTTCCTCTGTATAAACCTTCTTTTTAATTTGTAACTATTTTTTATGGGTTTTTCTGCCGTCTATATACTTCCTTATATGTTAATTTCTTCACTGTTCTGTTTTAAGCAATTCCTTTGCTTTTTCTATTGATTTAATTTGTTCTCTGACAATTTCACACATGTGTAAAATGCATTGTCACAAAAACGGTTAATTAATTTTTATTATTATTCTCTGCTTAAAAGCTCTGTTGTTGAATTTTTAAGAAGATATTCTACTATCATTTATAGATTAATTGCTCTACATTTTCTTCCATTAACTTGGCAATATAAATTTAAGTTGCTGACCCCCTGGAGGCCTCATTTATGTATGTGGCCTGTGAAGTCATACAGTTTGGTCTTTCTCATTTTACTATCCAGCTTTCCCAACATGTCTAGCAACCTCATCTTACCCTTTCTTCTGATGTCTATTGTATATTAAAGATCCGCACATGTATACATCCTTGTCAGCCTGTCTATACTCTACATCTCCACACTTCTGTCAGCATCATACTCTTTTGCCTGGTAGTTAGGCAAAAAGCTGATTGGAGAGCCCCCCCCAACCAAAGTTAACTTAGACTACACGTATTGAATTATTAAGAGAATCCAACTAGAATTTTTACTGCTTTATACTGAAGTTACAGACTAATTTAGAATGAAAAGACATCTTGCAAATGATTGTATTTAAATTGATGTTATCCTTCAAGGATTCCTTTAGAGCTGTCCTAAAATGTTTTGTATATAATGTCATTATTATTAGTCATTCTTAATTTTACCATATTTTTTCAGGTCTGTACTAATAGGAAATTTTATTTACCTTCTACAAAATATTATTCTGTTATAATAATAGTTCTAGATTTAGGGACTTTGTGAGTTTTCTAGGGATTGGGAGCAAAGGCGCCTTTTCTGTCTCTGGTTTGGTTTTATGTGAGCTCAGGGTGATTTCCTTATTCTTTGATTTTGAAGTTGATTTATCTTTCTCAGTTGGGTCTAGGCAGATGGGTAGTCCTTCATTACACAGGATAGAATATATGACCTGATGACACAGGTCACCTAGAGCCCAGTTTTCAAATGTAGTGGAACATTTTAAGACCTTATTTGTCCTCTGTGTTAACAACGGCCCCCCAAGTCTCTTTCCTCACAGCTCCTCAGCCACCGTGTTCCCTCTTAGTCTTCTGCCATTGGACCATTTCTTTTTGGTCACTTCTATTGTTTTTTGGTTTTTTGTTTGTTTGTTTGCTTGTCACACTGTCCACAGATCCTTCCCCTGTTCTTTGCTATCCTGCCTGCTGCTCTTAAATACATTAACTCAAGTTTGGTTTTAAAAATTAGTTTTATATAATGAGCAATGAGTTGCTGTCTTGAGTTGCTACTTGAACTGCCTACTAAAATGGACCACTTCCATCTCAAACTGGGCTCGTAGCTCCCACCACCACATTACTCTTCTTGTATTCTTTGATGGCTGAGGGGCATCCCTTGTCCCCCAAGACGGACTCTTGGAACTCATCTGAGACACCTTAGGTTTCACTCGTCTCATCTTTGTCCCCTCTAGCATGACCTTAACACAACCCCCAATCATCTTGCTCCAGGGGCATGGCCATGATCTTCCAAGTGAACCCCAATTCTTTTTGCCCCTTCAAGCTGTTTGTCAAGCTGAAGCCAGGGGGATCTTTCTTACCTCTAAGTGTGGCCATCATTCCACTGGGCTTAGAACTGCAGGGTCTCTCAGTGCCTGTCACAGGGCGAGGCTAAGGAGTGAGTGACCAGTTGGATTTGAATTTCAGGCAACTGTCAATTAGCCATGCCTTCCAGAGGACGAGAACTCAGGAACAGTGTGGCTGCAGCTCCCTCTGTCTAGACATGCCCACTGCACTTATGTCATGAAACCGCTGCTTCCTGGACAGCACATTGCTCCCTGTACTAAGCTGTGACCTGTTCTTTTCAGTTTAGTGGGTGTTCTTATCACCTCTGCCTGATGTGGCTTAACTTCTAAGACAAGGTTGATTAATGGGTACCTTCTTCTTATGGTCTTTTCTGGACTTCTCCTCCCTCCTATCTCACATACTTTTTGAATGGTATGTTTGGTATTTGTATTTGGTTTTCTTATATCAGTGTGCTATTTGAACTAGGGTCCAAGTTAGTTTACTTTTTGTGTCTCCATCTCCTCATGTAACACCCATGAAGTCCTGTGTCGGTGTTTTGAGGGTAGATGCATGAGTACATGCATGTGGAGATCTTGGAAGACTGTAAATAGCTCAACATTTTAGTATGTTTTTACCCTGCATGGTTGGAGTGGAATTCTGAATTCCTGAAGTATTGCTTTACGTAAGGAAAATTGAGGCTATTTGGTTCTTAGTTACACAAAATCTACTTGTTATTCATAATAAATTTAAATTACTGGAAGTTGGTATTTTTATTTGCTGATCTGTTAGCCCTGCTTCTGAAGCCATTTCAGTTTTAAATTTCATCTTGAATTGGATGCACTGGTGGGTGTGTTTCAGAGTAGCTGTGGGATGCACTGGTGGGTGTGTTTCAGAGTAGCTGTGGGATGCACTGGTGGGTGTGTTTCAGAGTAGCTGTTGCACTTTGCTCAGTGAATAATTCTTCCTTTTTTCTCCCATCTTGGAAAGTAAAGCACAGACTCCTTTACAATTTCGAATCAATGGCACAGAACTCTTCTGAGCAGCTGGGGAATGAGACTGGGAGACACTGGTGCCAATTTGGGACATTGTAAAGAGAGAGGTCACTGTTGTGTTGCTTATGACTCCTCCACTCTGGTGGCTCTCTCCTTCTCATTAGCTTGTGACCAATCCTGTAAGAGCTGTGGGCCCAGCAGTCCCAGATGTCTAACCTGTACTGAGAAGATGGTGTTGCATGATGGGAAATGCATTTCTGAGTGCCCTGATGGATACTATGCTGATGCCTCTGGAAGATGCAGAGGTATGAAATGAGATGTCACCACCAACACCACCATCACCACCACCATCACTACCATCATCAGAATTATTTAATGTGTATTTGACGGCATTTGCTGTCCCCTACTCCTCACTGATATTGGTGTATTCAGGGAACAGGTTACTTTAAAGGGACAACTTTTTGGTAATAGAAACCACTTTTCTGGTATGGGAGAAGGGAGCATGGGAATCAGCGAAATGAGTGAATTCCACTGGATGAGGTAAGTACATGAAAGCCTTCTGCCCACCAGTCATCCCCAGAGATCATTTGCTCGGAATGTCAAGAAGATCTTTAAGATACAGCCCTCCTGCGCTTGTAAAACACTGATGACAAAATATTCCTTCCTTCCCTGGTATTTATTAACTCATATCGGCAGTGACAGAGCACGACAGAAATTAAATAAAAAAGAAAACCAAGTCTGATAGCCAGTAAAGCTTAAGTCTGCCTCCACTAAATATTTATTTTTATGTGAAATTTGTATAATGCTTCCTTCAGAGTGATAAACTCATGAATCATTGCCATTTGAGACTCTGTTGACTTCAGTTTATATAGCCTTGACTTTGGCCTCTTCCTTATAAGCATCTAAGAATGTGTTCTGCCCCACATAACTAGGTTGGCCCTCCTCTCTGAAGCTCACTCTGAGGCAGTTCTGCCTTCTCATCTTTGAGGGCAGGCTACTTGAGTCTAGCCACCCACATCTCCTTATCAATCTTCTTTTGTCTGCCAACTTCTGTATGTCCCAAAGTTCATCACTTTTCCTCAGCCCTCAGAGTCTCATGCCATCACTGAGTGTCCCCCCACACCCCCACGCCTGGCTCCTCACCACCATCCAGTTCTTTTTCCTGTGTCTCACTGCTGTCCTGAGAGGCTCAGAAGGCTCAGCCTGGATGATGCTCTTAGGGTTGAATTAACGCAGGATAAAGCAGGGGGTGGGGTGAGAGGTCCCTATCATTGTCATACATACCAGTCATACTCTTTTCTGCAGTGTTGTTGTTCTTACAAGCATAGAATGCTAAAGCTAGACGTATGTTCATTCACTATCTAGGCCACCCCCTGGACCTGGACTGAACTAGATTTGGCTAAGAGGAATCCCACGCCACAAATTACCCACTTTTCTTGGGAGAGTTATATTAAATAACATCCCAGACTTGCTCTGATGAGCTTTCTGGTGGGAGAGAGAGAGAGAGAGAGAGAGAGAGAGAGAGAGAGAGAGAGAGAGAGAGAGAGAGAGAGAGGGGAGAGCGCCAGCCAGCCAAGGATCTGCTCACATCTACTTCTTACACTGCAACTGCAAACATGCATCACCATACCTACTTCCTATGTGGGTTCTCGGGACCTAATGCCTGCACAGCACATGTTTACCAACCAAGCTATCTCCCAGCCCCTTGGGTAAACTTTTAACCTCCCAAGACCTTAGTTTCCCTAACCTTAAAATGTGCTTAGCAATACCTACTCCTGAATGTTTTCCCAGGACTAAAGTGTGCCATTGCATATGAAGCTGTTAATGCCAATAGAGGAAGCTGATAAACCAGCAGAATGTGAGCGCAGGGGGACAGGGACAGTTCTGACAGTGTAACTGGCTGTCAGCATGTTTCCTCTTTGGTGTGGTATGGCACCAGGGAGGTAGAGCAGGCAGGAATTGCTTCTGTGGTGTCTGAGGCCTGATGTACTTCTCTCTTCTCTTCAGTTTGTCACGTCTCATGTGCCAGCTGCTCTGGACCTGCAGCCTCTCACTGTATAGCCTGCATCCATCCCCAGGCTCTTCATCAAGGTCACTGCCTGCAAAGCTGTGTAGAAGGCTTCTATCCCAGCCGTGGGGTCTGTGAAGGTATGCCTGGCATCACTGTTAGTCCTCATGCCCAACCACAAGGACACAGGTCGACTCCTTCCACCTCAAATGCCCATTTCCAGTACACTTTCTCCTCTCGTGTATCTTAAACGGCTATGAACACACCAAAGCCTGTGCCATCTCTCTCTGTTGTCTTTTGGATCCACAATCCAAAATTCAACCATCTGCTGGTCAAAAATATAAGGAAGACAGTCAAGAAGTTTTCTCAAAGCAAAGTTTTAACAAACTCTATATACACGATATGTGCAGATCTTGTTAAGCACTTACTGAATCTGAGACCCAGTGTGTATGTGGACAGATGTAGGCTATATGCAGATATTTTTAAAAGAGATATCATCATTTGCAGATTTTGATATCTATGGAAATCCCACAATCCCACAATCCAGTGCTCCGGAGGGCATCGAGGGATAGCCTGTACAGGCTGTTTTCTTTTCATCTTAGTTTTATGAAAGGATATTAATCTGAACACACATGTGAGAGTGCACATCTGCCTCTCACATGTGCACACACACACACACACACACAAATACACACACTAAAAAGTTCACGAGTTTGCTGGCCATCCTTGCAGGGATGTTATTTCCTTTGACATACATTGATTTCCCTCCCCCGTTCCCATGCTTTCCTGGTATTACTGTTTATAGACTTCATTTGCTTTTCCCTGAAGAACTTTTCGTTAATGATACTGCAAGCAGACTGAGAATCACTAGCAATGCCTCTGGCTGAATGAAATAGAAAATCTTAAATTGCTGTTTGCTAAAAGGCTCTGGGCTCCTTGGGAGGGCAGTAGCATTTGAGCTTTTTGAATATACATTGAGGGGGGTAAACCTTTAATTAAAAAATTTTATATTTGTTTGCACCTTAGAAAACTGAAAATAGCAAAAGGAAAAATTATAACAAACTTCATTAAGCATTTGAAAGCATTTAGAGAACCTTTTAAGGAACTAGTGAGTTAATTATATCAATACTTGGGCACAAGGAGGTTTGTGTACAGTATTGGCTTTGATTTTAAGACTCACTGGGGAAAACAAACCCCTATTATAGACTGGAAAGTTTCATTCACGCTCAAAGGAGGGCTCTTTCTTGTTTAGAAGGGCAGCTTTCCTTCAGTAAGTCCCAAGAAGCCTGTTGCCTGGGCCTCTCCATAGCGGATGATGGATGAGCATAATGGTCGGTCACATAGTGACCAGTTTTGCAAGAGGTAGAGTATCGGCCTCCATACAAATGCTTCTAAAAATCTTCTATAAAAACCGAGGGCATAATGTTAAATGGTCATTCAGTGAATGTGCTTCTCTGGAGGACCAAGCAAATATTGTCCAGTTTGCTGGGTTTTATTGTCATCCTGCCTGACAGCCTTCTAGGAGCTGAGAGATGAGACTCATTTTCTCACCCTCACTTTGCTGCTCACGAGCATTATCAACAGTTCAGTGCTTTGTGTGGAACACTAGAAAAATCCTCCTTACCAAGGAAGTACCTACTAACTTTCCAAGTGCTTTTGACCCCGGGAGGGACTTACATTGATTGAAGCACATGCTTGATCTTTGAGTTGCTTTCTGCATGTTATTCCAATTTGCAGCCTGTCATGCCTCCTGCCACACTTGTGTGGGCCCTGAACCTTCTCACTGCACGGAATGTAAGAAGCCAGAGGAGGGACTGCGGGTGGCACAGCACTCAGGGGCTCATGTCCCCTATGGCGAGTGTGTGCCCCAGTGTGGAGCCCATTTTTACTTGGAGAGCACTGGGCGGTGTGAAGGTAAGCTTGATTGACAGATGTAATCAGTAGATGGCTTGCCATTTAAAGATCTCATGAAGTGGAGCAACAGGCAAGGGGGCCTCTGACTTCCTATGAACAGGCTTCTAGATGTCTGGTAAATCAGAAGGCCAGCATGCCACAGAGTGACCCCACTGATCTCTGTCCTGTGAGTCATGGATGATTTTCAAGCACCTTAAGGCCTGTTTTCAGAAGAAGATCCAGCTGGGAATTTCTTCAGAGACCTGTCTACATAGCTAAGGAAGACTCTGCTCTCATCTATTATTATTTTTTCTAATCAATACTCAAATGGAAATTTTTCCCTTCAGGGCAAAACCTGGATGGTAGTCAAGATTTTGGTGTTGTTCATGTTGCCACCTTGTTATATTATCCATAGAGGGTTGGTGGCATCCTAAATTCCCACTCAGTAGCCAGATCACCAGTGAGAGTCAGAAGATGAAAGGCATGGTTTCCAGAGGTGGGGGTGGGGAGGATTCTTTTCCAATTCTGCAAGAAGCTGCTGTGTCTATATAGGGATTGTTTGTTTTACGTGACTGGAAATGATAATGCATTGACAGTGTCTCACAGTAAGTCTTGTAAAAGATGTTTTGGTGTTAGCAAAAACAGAGAAATCACTTCTTTCTCACCAAACAACACAACTTTTAGCGTTTTTCTCTAGTGCTCTGAGTCTTCTGTTCCTTGAGGGTTTCTTTGCCACTGTAAACATGCTGCAGATTTGATCCTGTTCCTAACTTATAGTGGTTTCAACCTCAGATTTAAATGGAATTATGGATTGACAGTTAGGGGGAATAGTTCAGACCTTGTATCGCACAGAGTATGTGGACTTAGACTCCAGAACCCAAATCCTGGATCTCTCTGAGCTCTACATTCATAATGTTAGAATTGTAATTATCTTCCACAAAGGCAATGTGCCAGGATGAAAGAAGTTCGGGAATATACAGTTCCTGGGAAATTTGATGTCCTCTTGCTTAACTGGTATAAATAGAGGTCCATATACTCAGGTGTTTAGGTACATTATAGGTGTGAGCTCCAGGAAGTGCAGAGTTCAGGGGTTTACACAGAGCCCAGAGACTTCACTATTCTTGGCATGTCCTGACCTGTATCCAGATGTGTATGTACATGCATATGTGATGTGTGTGTATAATACATGCATTGCTCAAACTCTGAGGTTTCCAGAAATTATTACTCTGTTTCCCCAGCCACTTGTGGAATATAGGAATTTTTTCTGATACTGGGAATCCTGATGCTCTCCCAGGGCATGTGCCACATAGCCTTCCCCATGCAGCTTGGTTCCTTCTGGGTACTATGATGGAGAATGATGCATCCACTTTCTTAGGGACCCCTTGACCTTGGGGTTGGGTGGAGGAACACTCTCTACTCTCCTATTAAACTGCTACTCAAATCTCTTCAGTGATTTTAGGTTTACCAGATGTATTCTACTGAACAGTACTACTCCTGAGGACATATCTAAACAAACATCTACTCTCCCCAGATGGGGAACTGATGACAAATCAAAGTAAAGATGCCACCAAACTCTAACTTGTTGGACCAGTACCTTTTATTTGGGTTACTTCCGGTCATATGGGTGAGGGGTTAGGAATCACTGAAAGGCAACTGCATCACCAAAGGCACGCCTCCCCCCAACATGGGTGATAACTGGAGCCCTGGAGTTCACTGCACTACTTGTAGACAACTTGATAAATTGGAGAGACTCTGCCTTTCCTAGACAGCCAGCTAGTCTCTGCTTTCCCCATGCAGCTCAACAGGCCTACTCTTCTTCTAGGCAGCTCAAACGATCTCAGAGTGCCTCTCGATACTTCATAGTGCTTATAGAAGCTTGGAGAGGGAGGGGCATAATACATCTGTTCGATTTCAGGAACTTCCTGAAGCTTCTGAGTGTTTACTTTCTGAGGTTTAAGGAGCCTCCCTTTAAAACAGTGGTTCTCTATACTCCTTTCTAGTGCTGCGACCCTTTAACTCAGTTTCTCATGCTGTGGTGACCCTTAACCACAAAATTATTTTCATTGCTGCTTCTTAACTGTTATGAATCATAATGTAAATATCAGTGTTTTCCAATAATCTTAACTGATCCCTGTGAAAAGGTTATTTGACCCCCAAAGGTGTTAAGGCCCACAAGTTGAGACTCACTGCTTTAGAATAATGTGAGTTATAATGGGTTTCCCTTTGGGAGGGAATGTTTCGTATCTTTACAGCATTCTGAGTCTTATCTAGCTCCCTTCCAAGATGAAACATATCATTGGAGTAAATTGCTATGTAAAAGCTTTCTTAAGGTTCCTGCCTTTTAGAAAGCAGTGCCCTAAGAAACATTAAGTGTGATGCATACCCTTGCTTTATGGGACAGTACAGAAAGAAATCAGAAGGAAAAACTGAAAGAGAAAACATGTATTCCTTCTTTCTCTTCCTCCTCCTGCCTTCTCCTCCCCCTCCATGTATGTTGGAATCTGAGAAACTGGTCTGTGTGGTTCCACATTTCCAGCTGGGGACCCTGTGCCCTGAGGTCTGAATGGAAAAGGAACAGAACTCAGTGAACACTGGTATTTCCAAATGCAGACGGTGTGTGAGGTTCTTGGCTTTCCTAAGGGTTGTATAGATGCTGGACAAGCCCCTGTTCATCCTGCCAAGAGACTGTGATTTACACCCCCCCCCCATGGGTCCCACAGTCCCAGGAGAAACTAGGACAGAAAAAAATCTAGTCTCTACATAATTATCACCTCATAGTTTGGGGCATTATTATTGAAAATGAAAGACAGAATTTGGAGCAACTTCAAAAGAGTCAGGCAAAGTGATCAACAGTTTTGAGAGTTAGAATTTTAAGCAAACCAAGAAAATTATATTTAGTGTTGATATTTGGCTGGGAAAATAATAATTGCACCATGAGAAATTACTTTTTTTGATCACCTTATGCTAATGCCAGCCTCTAGGGACAGGTGAGAAAGCTGTGTGCTAGGAGAAGAAACCAAGGCTTAGGGAAGTTCTGGGTTGTGACCTGCCCCAAACTACACTGAAGCGGAGTGTGGGTGTGTGGGGCCTAGGTCAGGGTACCGCATGCTCTGCTCTTGTAATCACCAGGCTGCTGCATTTCTCTAAGAGCTGCAGCTTATTAGATGTGTGCAACTGCCGCCCCCCCCCCAATAGGACAAGAGAAGCTTAGCACACTAACGTGGCCAGTTGGGGTTTCTTCGCTTTGAAAAGGCCGCCTTGCCTAAGAGAAGTGTCCCAGGATTCCTGTTATATAGGCATCTTTTAGAAAAGATGAGACTCCAATCCCTCTGGGATGACTTAATTGTGGTCAGATATAGAAAGACTGCCATGACCTCTTGAGTCCCTGGTAGCCCATGATTGTATGCTCGTTAACATAATATTATTAGGTATCCCACACACGTTGTCTGCTCAAATTATGAGCAAATCCCTGTGCAGGCTTCACCAGGTAGGCTGCTATACTCAATTTGTACGTGATGAGAATGTGGCAGAAAGAGGTTAATTGAGTTGCCCAGGATTCCGCTGGGAAACTGAACGTGACTACCTATTGTTTCTAGCCTTACCTGGGTACCAAGTGAGCTGACTGATGTGTTTCCCATCACTCATTCTGCGTCTTTACAAACCTTCTCACAATCTGTTCCGTTTTCATTGCTGCTGAAGTGGTGTCTATAAATTCTGGCCTGGGAGTTCTGTGAGATTGGATGGGTCTCCACTTCCCACAGCCCCCCAGGTAGGGCATCTTTGGTCACTAGTGCTTTTCTATAAAGAAGAGAAAAACAACTAGCTTCTGGAATTCCCCTTTCTTCTGTTTTTAGAGACTGCAGTATGGGGTGATCGGAATATTACTGCAGTTAATGAAAGAGAAAAGCAGAGGCATCACACAAAGAAAAATGTACTCAAAGACTTCTGATGCGTCAGGAGTTATCATAGAAGTGTGTACTTTAAGCTATGTGACAAATCAGGAAGTATGAAGCCACTGTGTAGTTGCACAAATTCTGGTTGTATAAAATGAGACTCTGAGCCAAATATCGAAGGAAGGCTAAAATATCAGAGAGAGGAAGCACCACAGTCAATTTTCACCCAGCTGTCTTGTAACTTCCTCAGCCTCACTCCTGGTTGCTTCTGCTGGTCACTTCTGCCAGTTGCTTCTGCCTCTGCTGGGTTTCTAAGAGGCCTTATGTACCCTTCTAGTCAGCCGTAACCCATCCAGGTTAGGATTAAAGGTGTGTACTACTCTATTTTGTAGCTAGCCTCGAACTCACAGAAACAGAGGAAGTTCTGCTCTGGAGTTATACCATTAAGGGTGTAGGTCACCACTCCTGGCTTTCCCTGTGCTGGGATTAAAGGTGTGTGTGATTGAATCTCAGCTGTTTATCCTTGTACTCAATGATCAAGAATTTCCTGAGCTGTTTGCCTAGGATTTGACTGTGTGCTCTCTCCAAAATATTTAGGTTTTATTAAATATGTAATATATTTCCACACCACTGGGCTCAAGATCCTTGAATAAAATACTAGTCTTGTTTTGGACTTGAGTGTGTATGTGTGTATGTATGTGTGTGTATGTATGTGTGTGTGAATGTGTGCGTGTATATGTGTGTATGTATGTATATGTGTGTGAATGTATGTGTATGTATATGTGTGTGGGTGTGTGGATGTGTGAACTAATAAACACTGAACAAAGAAAACACTGCTTCTCAAAAGCAGCCTTCACTTATTTATTCCTCACACGGGTGTTGACTGAATGTCCTTTTGCGTGCCACACTATTCTAAACTTGAGAGATGTCCATTCCAAGAGTCAAGTCAAACTTCCTGTTCTTGTGCAAACACACATAGACTGAACTGATGAACGAACAACCGTTGTAACCGATTCTGTCATACACATGGTGATCCATGCTGTGAAGTCCATGGCAAGGCAGTGACTGAGAAATGAACAGAGGTGCTTCAGCAGCAGAAGGGGTCTGTCTCCCTGAGCTCATCCTGTGATTCTGGATTATGCTCACAGAGAGGTGGCTGGGTGAGAAGAGAGACCTTTCAGTTGTGCTGCTTTGTCCTATAGTCTCTCTTTCCATGTGCATAGCAAAGGCCGGTGCAAAAGACAGTCTGTTACTAATTCTGAAAGATGTTTCAGAAACATTGTTGGTGCTCAACCAAAACTGAATTAAGTTTGAATTAAATAATCACCATTTAGTATTAGTAAAAAGAAGGATCCAGAGTTAGCTCACGTGTTCACCAGAATGCTCCCCAGCCCTGCCTGAGGAATGTTCCCCAACACTGCCTGAGTGTTCTTCAGCACTGCCTGAGTGTTCCCCAGCTCTGCCTGAGTGCTCCCCAGTACTTCCTGAGGACTGCTCCCCAGCTCTGCCTGAGTGCTCCCCAGATCTGCCTGAGTGTCCCTCAGCCCTACCTGAGGAATGCTCCCCAGCCCTGCCTGAGGAGTGCTCCCCAGCACTGACTGAGTGTTCCCCAGCACTGCCAGATTAAAATTTCTCAAGAAAAAAGTGGGAAATGGTAAAAAAAAATTCCATGCTCACCGTCCCTAATAAAACTAACAAATTACATATTAATGGAAACCTCCTCTTACACATCACTGGAGCATTTCTCATTTTGACATTTTCCCACTGGTTTCCCAGGCCTCTGTTAGTTAGTCTAAGCAGCCATGAGATCTTGGGAGGAAACAGCTAAGAGTTAAGCAATGGTGCTCCTTGGGTTCCAGTAGAGATATAGTGTCCCAGACATGAGTTCTTTTCTTCCATTTGTGTGAATCTCATTCTCTGAGTTGCCATAGAGCCAGACAGTTTAAGACCGGGTCATCCAATTAACAGTGCAGCATCGCCACTGTGGAGCAGCTTGCCCGTGGAGATGGGACAGGCTGTGAACACGGCCCCGGTGATTAGACTAGCCATGTAATTGCCACAGTTCCATGGCAGATTAGCAATACATTCTTTCTGTTCCTACATGGTGCACCAGGAGAATTAAGGTTAACACTGTTTTGAAGAAATTATAGATTTTATTTTTGCAGTTGAACTTGGTTTCCATATTGCTGAACTTGCCCCAAAGAACACTTTCTTTGCAGGGTGCTTAGGTTATGAGTGCCCTATCTCCCCTGAACTAGCTGATGCTCTCTATGCTCATGGTAGCCGTGGAATTTTCAGCCAGGGCAGTTTTGCAGGCCTTCCTTTCCAGTCTCTAATTTAGCCCAGCTTCTCTGGCAAAGTCCTTCCTACCATACAGTGCAAAACTTCACACAACTGAGTTTGTTCTAGTCTTATTTCTTAAAGATAAATTTACTCATTATTTGGTTTATTAATTAACTTGCTTTAGGTGAACAGGAAGAAATACATTTCGTGTGTATTTTGATCTATTTTGTTGTTGCTAAGACTCACCAAGGGCCTCTAGGCAGAGCTTTAATTAAAGAAATAAATGGGCAGGAATCTGTCCGCACAACTCACTAATCTGTGCCTGTTTATGAAGTTGGAATCCCTTTACAGTAATTGAATAAAACATATGGAATCTATATTAAACAATTATCTTTAATATGGTCCCCAGGGTGCTGACAGAGCAACACAAATAAATGCATGCCTTCTGATAATATCCAGTTCACTTTTCCCTTCTCCCTTTGAGAGCCTGGGTGTGCCAGGCCTGGGCATAGACAGATGAAAAAAACAGAGGCTATCATGCCTTAAGGCAAGCCTGCTCAAACAGCAGACACTGACTGTGCCTGCTGAAGTACAAGAAGGCACACGTGAACAAATGAGATGAAAGGTAGTGAGGCCAGATAGAAGGAAAACTTTGAAGGATTAGTGGGTATTTATCAGGAGAAGGTGGGAAAGGGCATTTGAGGGTAAGCAAACTGGGAATGTCTAGAGGAACAGAGTAAGTCCTGTATTTCTACCAGGAAAGACCGGAGAAGGGACTGCTAGGATAACCTTGGAAGGAAGGGCTGTGTGGATTGCAGTGCACAGTGCTCTGTGACCTCACTGCACAGTGCTCTGTGACCTCACTGCACAGTGTTCTGTGACCTCACTGCACAGTGTTCTGTGACCTCACTGCACAGTGTCTGTGACCTCACTGCACAGTGCTCTGTGACCTTACTGCACAGTGCTCTGTGACCTTACTGCACAGTGCTCTGTGACCTCACTGCACAGTGCTCTATGACATCACTACACAGTGTCTATGACATCAATGCACAGTGCTCTGTGACCTCACTGCACAGTGCTCTGTGACCTCACTGCACAGTGTCTGTGACCTCACTGCACAGTGTCTGTGACATCACTCACAGTGCTCTGTGACCTCACTGCACAGTGCTCTGTGACCTCACTGCATAGTGTTCTGTGACCTTACTGCACAGTGCTTTGTGACCTCACTACACAGTGTTCTGTGACCTCACTGTGCAGTGTTCTGTGACATCACTGCACAGTACTCTGTGACCTCACTGCACAGTGCTCTGTTACCTCTCTGCACAGTGTCAGTGACCTCACTGCACAGTGTTCTGTGACCTCACTGCACAGTGCTCTGTGACCTCACTGCACAGTGTTCTGTGACCTCACTGCATAGTGTTCTGTGACCTTACTGCACAGTGCTTTGTGACCTCACTACACAGTGTTCTGTGACCTCACTGTGCAGTGTTCTGTGACATCACTGCACAGTACTCTGTGACCTCACTGCACAGTGCTCTGTTACCTCTCTGCACAGTGTCAGTGACCTCACTGCACAGTGCTCTGTGACCTCACTGCACAGTGCTCTGTGACCTCACTGCACAGTGTTCTGTGACCTCACTGCACAGTGCTCTGTGACCTCACTGCACAGTGCTCTCTGTGCTTACCAAAGAGGCTGGAGTTAACACTTTTCTTGGCCAGCTATTAAAAGGCCTGGTGTATGGGAAATAATTTGGTCACTTTTCACTCTAAAAGTATTTTATCTGCTGTTTGGTGACAGATAAATGGGGGATAAAGAGGGACTGGCTATGAGACTACACCACTAGTCCTTATCATACGTTATCTTGCAGGGCCTCCCTAAGGGACTCTGAGAGTAGAAATTCAGGCAGACTGATAGAGGCATAGGAAGTAAGGGCATCACAAGTAGAAGTCTGGGAAGCTGGAACATGGCGGGCAGCAGTGAGGGGTGGGCCATAGCAGACGTGGGGCAGAGCAGTCACATCGAGTGGTGGTGAGTAAGAAACACAGTTCCCAGCATCTGCCGTGACTGACGTTAAACACAGCTGAAGTGGTTAAGAAAATACTGCATGTTCTTTCCCATGAGGGAGTGTGAGTGTGTGTGTGTGTGTGTGTGTGTGTGTCAGGAAGAAGCACAAGGGGGATCTTGGTGGAGGAAGGAGTCCTGTAAGGGGGGGGGGGGTGATAGGGAAGGGCAATGGAAGGTGAATGGGAGCAAAATTCAATGCTCTATATGATTTAAAAAAAATGCTATAGTAAAACCTATTATTTTGAATGCCAGCTAAAATCCTTTAAGAGAAAAAAGGATTACATTAAGGCTCAGAAAAGTTGTTTTTAAAGAATGCAGTAGACAAGGAGTATTTTTGAAAGGAGGAATTGAGATCCCTAGAAAGGCCATTTGAAGATCTCCCATAGGCAGTGGATTTATTGCAGTACACAAAGGCCAGCTCTGTCCTCATAAATTCTGGAGTCAGCAGCCCAGAGGTCAGGAAAGCTATGTGCAGGTCTACCAGGTGAGAAGAGAGACAGCATAGGATGGAATATGGGGAAGTTCCAATGTTTATGCAGAAAACCAAGAAAAAAGCTAAAGAAAAGAAACCATCAGAATGACAAACCGAATTTGATGTCAACATCTCCATCCACCTGTCCACCCTTCACACTCCTCCTACCCACCCTCACAGTCAGTTGAGTGTCCCTAGAGATATAGAACATGATAAGAACAGGGTCTAAGACAGATGCATGGAAGTTGGAGATGAGAAAGATTGACCCCTTGAAGGGGGTTTCATCATAGCTCAGGCAGGGATGGGAACAAATGGTGGATGATAAACATATTAAATGGAACTGGGGGTAAGAAAAAGGAAAATGAAATTGATTTGAAGTAAACTTATTTACATTTCTATCCTGCTTCTGTGTTTCTATGGTGTAGCCCGGAGGATTTTTAAAATCTACATCATAATTTGATAAATGTCTACCTCAATATTTTCTTTTGACATGGACAGCCAGGAACTCTTACATGATTTGAAAGCCAGGATACAGGACCACATTTTAGATTATTAGAAAGTAGTCATATCCATATCCAAAGAGAGAGTCTAAGTTGGATATCTTTGTGAAGCCCCTCCCCTGTAGATTGGGAAACCCTGCAGAAGAGAAGCAGGAAAAACTGCAGAAGTCAGAGATGATGGAGGGCACCAGGAGAACATGGCCCCAGAATCAACTAAGTAGGGTTCAAATAGGCTCACAGAGCCTGAAGCAGTAAGTGCAGGGCCTGCCTGCATGGGTCTGCATAGGTCCTCTGCATATATGTAACATGTGTTAGCTTGGCATTTTTGTGAGACTCCTGACTGTGTGTGGGTGTGTATCTGACTTCTGCCTGCTCCTGGCACTCTCCCTCCTGTTGGGTTGCCATGCCCAGCCCTGTTTTGTCTTACTTGGTTTTTTTTTATCTTGGAGGCTTTTTTTTCTGATGGGAGATGGAAAGGAAGTGGAACTTGGGGAGAGAGAAAAGGGGGTGGTCTCTGAGAGGAGTGAAACTGTGGGTGTATTATATGGGAGAAGAGTCTATTTTCAACTTTTAAAAGTAAAATAAATTAATTAAAAAGTAAAAACTAGGAAAAAAAGAAGAAAAAGAGAGGCATATCAATTGAAATCAAAGCAGAAGCAGAATCCTCAGGAGTGGTTGTGTTCTTGGTGGCTCCGGTATAATCTGCCACCGTCAAGCTGACTGGGCTTTCCAGCCAGCTAAGGACTCCTTAGTGCTGGGTCTTTCAGGGTTTATACAGCTCATTTATGCCTTTTCAGAAATATAGTTAGCCAGCAACTGGAAAGCAGGTCTCTAAAAATGTTGCATTAGTGGAGGAATTATTCATAGAACTCCCAAATGCCTTCCAGATAGGCCAGAGATGGAGTAAGTCTCCCTTGAAGGAACTGAGACTTCGGGCAGAATTCCTGCAGGGAAATAGTTCCCACAGAATGATCACTGTTAATAAAAGTCACTGATCTAATGCAGACATTTCCCAAACCAGCACAAAATAGAAATTTCAAGAGATTGTTTCTAAAGATCTAAATGCATTTGCTAATATAAAGGATTCTTGCCTCCTTCCTGTGACCTGCCTGTGGTCAAGGCTGTCTTTCTAAAACCTACTGGGTGGCAAAGGGTCTTTCTCTTGAACTTCTAAGCCTGCCAACCTTCTACCTTGTTCATCTTCTTTGCTTCCCTGTTTTGTATAAAATAATAACCTCCGCTCATAGTAAGCCAGGATGCCACTTTGACTTTGTGATCAAATAGAGTCAAATAACTCAGGTTTATGCTTATAATACTTTAACTTAACTTTGCTCCAGTTTTCAATTCCACAGTGATATATTCTGATTCCTGTTTATTAATGCTGTATAACAGGAAGACCTGGGGATTCTAATGCTCTTAAAAAATGTAATGTAAGCATATCAGTGCTATCATAGGTATATTTATCTAAGCGTATAGAAAACACTGCTGTTTCAGATCGCTTCTCCAAGTCATCATGGGGAAAGAAAAAGCTTTGTGCTGACAATATGATTTAGCTGGGTGTTTAAAAACATTGCCATCTTATGTTCTAGTATTCTCTGTTTCATTTTGTGCTTAGAGGAGTGTGTGAGTGTGTGTGTGTGTGTGTGTGTGTGTGTGTGTGTGTGTGTGTACTAGAGTTACAGATGCATAACAATCATGACAACCCTTGAACAGTTTGCTGGGGATTTGAACTCAGGTTCTCGATGCTTCCTTTTATTTGGTTAAACTTTAGTTTACATCCCTTTGATGATTCTGAAAATACTTTGGAATGAATTTTGGTCATCCATACTGCTATATTAGAGCCATTGACATAACTGTGGGAAGACTGCATTTATCAAGACAGTGAGACTGCCTTGGCCATTGTTCCATAGCAGGGGCCTGGGACCTCTGGCATAACTGTCTAACTTTAGGTGCTGGACAATCCGCGAGTCAAGGTGCTAGGGTAGAGATCAGCAGCCAGACATCAGCCAGTGAAAAAGTAGTCTAATACTTTAACAGTCTATCCTGTAGAACCAGACTATGCTAACTGAATAGCAGCTTTTTGTGCTGCAAAGATTATTTGTTACATTATTTTAGGGGTTGATATAGTCAGACGTCTTGATGGTGTTAAATTACACTTGGTTCTGCCAAGTCTGCAGGATCTGTAAATCTTCTGAGTGTTTGATAGAGAAGGCGTGAGCCAGAGATGAGCATTTCTACAGTCTGGAGGGTCTTGTCCACTTGACAGAGATTGAGGTCATCATGATGGGCAAGATTCTGATCTGGGACCTCTTCAGCACACGTGTGAATTAATGGAAGAGCTTATAGTGGAGGTGTGGGAGGCTTGGGCTTTGGTTAGTTGGCATATGAAACGCACATTCCCAAGCTAATTGCTTACAGTCTCCAGGAATATAGCCCTGAGAGGGATAGTTTCTGCAGAATAAGCATTTTTTCCTAGCTGTCAAAGAACCAGAAATAGAGAAAATAAAAACACATAATTAATACTCTCAGCAGCAGTGGGAGACACTCTGTAGCCTGAGAAATCTAGCTGCAGGCCTTTACCCAGGTGTGGCTGGGATCGCTGCCTAACAGGGCAGAAGCTAATTGCAGGATGAGTCAGTATGAAGCATTGGGTTCATTTAGAAAGTTCATTTTCATGCTCAGATTTGGGCCTGGGTGGAGAGACGGGGAGACAGATGGTGGATGGGGGAAGGGAGGGAGGAGGAAGCATCCAAGTTTTAAAACCAGCTCTATCTATGATTCTGTAGCTTTTGAAGTTGCTTCTCTGAAAGGACATAATTTACAACCAGGTTCAAAGATTAAGCAGAGTTTAAAACTTCAGTAAATAAAAGTATGAGCTGGTTTGCTTTTGCAAATGAAATTCCAGTGTGCTTTGCTCTGTGCATTGTTCAAGCTTCTGGGTGAGAAAGGGATGAGGAAAAGGTTAAGCTCAAAGGTCACGTGTTGCAGCCTTATACATGGTTTATCTGCTGTTTAACTTTTCACTGAGGCATCTCTCAGAACAAGGATTATTATCTCTACACGGGCAAATTTCACAGTGATATTTTTCCCTCTCTCTTTTTTTAAGCCAGTTTTGAAAAAAACAAACTAGCTTCATCCCTGAGGTTCTCTGTCTGTGGGTGTGGCCCTGTGAAATTTCCATGTTAGCATGTCTATTGGTATCGTTCTGGTTAAGCTCTTATTTAGGCAGCTATGTTGTTAAAGTATGAAACTTCCCTTTTATTTCTAGGAGTCATAATCTCACAGCAGATTTCCTAGTCCTCTGGCTCCTAAAATCTTCCTGTTCCTTTTCTGAAATGTTCCCTGAGCCTTTGATGCAGAAACCGTGTTGTAGATGTGTTCACAAGGACTGATATGCCATGAGCAGTTTCTTTCTCTGTACTTTTGACCAGTGTGGTTTTCTGTGTTGGTCACCATCTGTTGCAAACAGCAGCTTCTGTGCTGAGGGTTGAGAGCTACATTTATGGGGAAAGGAGGAAAGCATAAGTGTTTAGAATGCAGTTAAGTGTAATATGAAGTTTCTGGCTGGCCTAGTCCTAATGTCCAGATCTGCCCGCCACCACTTAGGCCTTCACAAAAGATGCTTATATTAATTTCATACTGCTTGGCCTACAGCTCAGGCATATTGCTAACTAGCTCTTGCATCTTAACTCAACCCATTTCCATTAACCTGTCTTTCCACATGACTCGTGGCTTACCTGGGTTACTTTTACATGCTGATTCTTGGGTGGCTGGGTGCTGTTTCTCCTGACACCACCCTCTGTCCTCTATCTATGCTCCAATTTCCCTACCTACTTCTAAGATGCCTGCCATAGGGCAAGACTGGTCCTTTATTAATAATATTCACAGCATATAGAAAGACATCGTATGCCAATTAAGCATTATGTTGGTGTGGTAAAGAGGCAGCAGTGGGTTCCCCTTGAACATTTGTGACCTCACTAGCCTGGGGTAGGTTTCCAATGTGGGGTATTATTTTTCTTCTGCTGAGTGGGCCTTAAGTCCAATTGACAACTGTTGGTTACCACAAAGACGTGAGTGCCATTATTTCATCCTTAGGGGTATCTTGTCACGATGGTCATCACAGCTGAGTAGCACTCTTGATTGCTTCCCTCCCTTCACAGTTTACATAGCACCTTCTAGAATTAAAAAAGCTCTTCCTCAGGGAGGAGGCTTTCAGGTGAGGCCGCCTGAGCTCTTCTTTTCTCTGTTCCTTTTGTTTTCGTGTGGAAACTTGTGATATTGTCCTTAGTGTTAATTATCACAGCTAAGCTTTATAAAAAACCATACCGTGTGTCTAGAGATTGTACATGCATCTGTCCCATTACAGTGTTGAATCCCTGTTTTGTAGAAGAAGCAAAAGCCTTGACATGTTTCTGACTTAGCCGAGCTCACAGAGCTGCGGAGCAATGCTCTTATTCTCTATGCTAGACTTTGTCCTCATCCCGCACAAGCACATCCTGTTCCTTGCTTTTGCTGTGACTGATTTTGTATTATGATACAGTTGACGAACTCTTTCCACCGTGTATACGCTCAGGCTCAATTTTATAAAGACCATCATGTGAGCAAAGCACCCCTCTCGCACATACACATACATACACACATACAGAGAGAGAGACAGACAGACAGATGAGACAGAGAGAGAGAGAGACACACAGGGAGAGGGAGAACATTTCTTGTGATGATATATTTAATAAAATCAGTCTGGAATATCAGAGAGGAAACAGACCACAGTCAAATCTCACCCAGCCAACTTCTCAAGGTAAAAGCTATCTTCCAGCTTCCCCAGCCTCCTTCTTCACTGCTTCTACAGAGTAAATCTCTGTCTTCCTATGCCTGCCTTAAATACCTTCTTCACCCGGTTGTTTCACTTCCAGGTTCAAGTCTGCATCATATTCTAGAGTTAAAATTAAAAGTGTGAACTACTACTATTTGGTAGTTAGGCCTTGAACTCACAGCAACACAGAAAGATCTCTGGAGTTACGGGATTAAAAGCGTAGGTCACCACTCCCTGTTTTTCCCATGCTGGGATTAAAGGCATGAGTTACCACTCTCTGACCCTCATGGCTTGACTGTGGGTGGATCTGTTCTCTGATATTCCAGACTGGTTTTATTGAATATATCATCACAATTTCTCTTTACTTTAAACAGTCTGTGGAGCAGGCTGGTTTACAGAGTGACAACCATCCCAGGGATAAGAGTACAGGTTATGGTTTCTGATTGTCTATTTAACATCCTCAAGTTTAGGGAGAAAGTATATGACTGTTAGGGTTGTCTGTCTGGCGGCATTTGTACCTGACTTTGTAGGATAATGTCTTTAGAGAAAAGTGTATACACTATGTCCTAGTATTGGGGAATCCAAATGAATGGACAAAGTGGACTCCGGTGGGGCAACTACTGTCCTTATATGGAATTGTCCTAATCAGCTTCTCTGCTCTTCTCAGCTTGTGACCCTTCCTGCCTCATGTGTGTGGGGAAGACCCTTCACAGCTGCGTGGTTTGTCTGCCTGGCCATGTGCTACTAGCTGGGCGCTGCCTCTCCCAGTGTCCAGAGACCCACTTTAACCTGGAAGGTACCTGTACAGGTGAGTGTGTGACCTGCTGGGGCACAGTTCCCATTCTCACATTTGCTCTTCTGATATAAGATATTTGATTAAAGACTTCATTCTACCAGTGATGGCGCTGAGCTAGAAATCCTATTCTCACACTTGACAGTGTAAAGGTATGGTGTGAAGAGAATAAAAGGAATTAATCTTCCAGGAGGGAGCATGCTTAGTGGGAAAATTATAAATAGCTTTGCCTTATAGACTATAATACTTAAATAAACTCACTCTGTGCTGGGTTTCTCTTGTCTGGGAGACAATCACATCAAGAGAACTTCTCTCATAGAATAAATAAAACATTTACCTTGTATAAGAGACGAAATTTAATTCAGTGTAACTCTTTCTTGCTATGACTCTATTTTAAATTTAGGGCTTATTTTTGTAGTTATCTCAGGAATCTGTGCTCAGTGTACCAGATTTGAAAGTTACCAATTTAAAAGCAAGTAGGGCTTTGAGAGTGGAAATCCCTCCACTTGAAACTGGTAACTACACACATGTGATGTGGTCTTTTGAGCTACCATTTATCTCTGCTGTCCAGTAGCAAAAACAAATTAGAGCTGCGCCTTTTTCTATTGTCTCCAAATATTAAGTCATAAGTAAATCCTCATATTATGAAAACTCAGAGTGAGTGCTGTACATAACATTTTTTGTCATTCTGTCCTGCACATTCTGCTGTTTTTCAACCCCCATTACTTGTCATCAGAAGAACGAGAAGGATCTGAGATGTGGGATTTAAGCCAAAATGAGTGGCTTAAAACAACTCCAAGCTGGTTTCTTGGAAACAACAAATTATTATCTTGTGCAGTCCCTGGGATCCTTGGGCTCAGCTTGGAAGCTCTCCCTGAAGATCCACTAGGCAAATTTAGAAATTATCAATGAATTAGATAGGTCAAGAATCCCCCCATGCCCATTTTATGGGGCCAGTTCTTGTGCCACATGGAACTTCCTCACAAGATGGCAGGCTAATTAGTCTTCTCCCAGGCCAGCTGTCTTCCTCTTGAAGAGAATATTTCAAGAGACTAAAAAGTAGCCACTAAGCATGAGCTTCTTGGGACCTAACCTTGGGAGTTTCGTTGTCTCTTCTCTGTTGTTTAAAGCAGGGCAGCTTAGTTTTAGGGATGAGGTCTCAGAAGTAGAATGGTTCAGTGGTGCTGACTTGGAGACCAGCTTTGAGGTATGCATTATAGAGGGCCAGGCACAAAGTACTGGTTAGGGATTGTTCCCAGACTTGCTTCCCTTGGCAGCAGCAGAAGAAAATAAGAGAGAAATGAAGTCTTTATTTCTTTCTATGACATGGCTTCCCAATTTAAGAGCATCTCTATATTCCATGACAGGGGTTTATGAAATTACAAGTTCAGATTAGTAAAGCATTTCATTGGAATTGGCAAAATGGTAAAACTTAAGACACCCTAGGGTGGTGTTGTTTATTCTTATACCTACAGGATGGAAAACATTCTTTCAGGAGTCTTATTGTGCTTCCAAAAATAGGCATTTGAGGCTAGTTGGTCGGCAGAAAATCTTGAAATCAAATCATTGCCCATGAATTTCTGGAGTCAGAAAATGTATAGTACATTTATGAAATATTTTAAACTGTTTTGTCATACGTGTATAAGTGTTTTGCCTGTGTGTATATCTGTATACCAAGTGCTTGTCTGGTGCCCAGAAGAGGGCACTGAATCCCCTGAAACTGGAGTTACAGACAAACTGCCATGTGGGTGCTGGGCCTCAGCTCAGGACCTCTGAAAGAGAAGCCAGTGTTCTTAACCACTGAGCCATCTCTCCAGCCCCATAAAATATTAAAATAAATAAGTACATAAATGAGCATGGTTTAGATTCTTTTGGCCTAAACTCCAAAGAGCAAATGTAAAGTGAATTTAAATATAGATGCCTGGATATCAGTGTTATTTTTATTCTGTAATTTACTTCTTCTCCCAAATACCTCTTTAATCTCCAAGCCCTGGGCAGCTTCCCTTTAAAGAGCCCATCAGCTCTGCAGGGTAACTGCTTGCTTTGTCCTTAGCCCTGCCTTTGGAGGCTCCTCTAGCAGGAGAAGCTTTTATCCAAGCCCCCGAGGTTCCTGTGTGTAAACTATGTGAAGGCCAGCCTCCCTTGCTCCACATTTTCCCTGTCAGGAGATGGATGGTCTCGCCAGAAGCAGGGCACACAGGTCATTGCAGACATTCTAGAGAGTAGGAGATTTGGATGGTAGAATTATCCTTGGAATGCCAGCATCTTCTGGACGGTTCTCAAAGAGTCTTGGGAATGCAGACTGATCCAGTGCCTTCAAATCAGCAGTTTGTGTTCTTGTGCCCCCCCCCCTTTGAAAAAATGTCTTCCTTCCTCCTGGCCTCTTGCCAGAAGGGAGAGGCATTTGATTTGCCTTGTGGCCTGAACCTTTGCTCTTCACCAGTTCTGTCCCAGGGGGGAATGCATTGATGTCAGCAAGCTCTGCACAGCACCTGCCCCCCCCCCTGCCCCCTGCTGTCCTGGCATCACACAAGCTTAGATCTCTTCTTCCTGGCTATGAACATATAGACCTTTTGCCACCTGCCTTGGCAGCCTGGGCCCGTTGCAGCCATGACCTGCCTGGATTTCTTCCTATCTGTGTCTTTACTGGATGAGCCTTTCAGAGGCTCACCTGGATTCTCACACTGCTGTGCCTCTTGTTAATTTGGTGGTTTTCTGAGGAAGACATAACTTTGCCATCATTTTGTCTAAAGCTTTGAACTTTAGATGCAGTGCACGATAACCTCCAGAAGAAAGATCATTTTTTCTGTGCGTGGTATTTAGCTAAATATTACTGATTAAACTGATAAAAAGGATCCAAGATGAGGCCTGAAGGTAGAGGCTGGCTAGTAACTGACTCTGGTGGGAAGGCTCAGTGCCATGTGCATGTCTGCTCCCTGTTTGTCTGCCAAGAGTTTTCTGAAAAGCAAGACTCCCATCTTTTTGCTTCTCTCTCTGTCTCTGTGCGTGTCTGTCTGTCTGTCTGTCTTTGTGTCTGTATCTGTGTGTGTGTTTATTTGTCTGCCTCTCTCTCTCTCTCTCTCTCTCTCTCTCTCTCTCTCTCTCTCTCTCTCTCTCTCTCTCTCTCGTGTTTTGAAGGAGTAGATGATTGCCAAGCCTGGATTTGAATTTTCTAGTCACATATGTGGGATGCCCCTCTGGAACGGGTGACTGATGAATCATATTTTAATAGCTCCAGATCCCTGTTATGTTTGTGGATGACATTCTCTTTTATTCCAGAAACTGCAGTTGTTGGGTCAAATCTAGGTGTGTGCCAGGCATGCTCAGTCATCTTCAGTAGATAGCCAGAGATAAAGATTTGTGGGGCTCATGAAACAACACATGTGTTTGCGTGCTAAACTGCTGATCTAGTCCTGCTTTTATCCCTCTCCTTAGAGTGCCACCCTTCCTGTAGGCAGTGCCATGGACCTCTGCAGTCTGACTGTGTCTCCTGTCACCCCCACCTCACTCTCACCAATGGGCGATGTAAGACCAGCTGCAAAGAAGAGCAATTCCTGAACCTTGTTGGGTATTGTGCTGGTGAGTGATACCTCTTTGGATTCCTAGGGAATTCTGGGACAGCTTGTAGGGCCTTCAACAGGCAAAGGTGCTGTTAGGAATGGTCCATTGGCTCACACTACAAGCATGCTTTTTCTGGTAGATATTGTCTCTTGTCCAGGAACTGATTTCATTGTATTCCCTCAAATACATGATAAGTAGGAATTCAAATGTAACTGTTTTTGTTTGATTGGTTGCTTTCCTTTCTTTCTTTGTTTTTTCTTTAATTCCTTCCTTGTCTTTGAAATACAGACCAACATATTATCTCCTTTTTTAATTATTGTCCTAAGATGCCAGAGTGGCTTGAGAATTTTGGAGTATTTTGGCTCACAGTTCGAGGGCACAGCCCCTTGTGGATGGGACAGTATGATGCAGGAGCTTTAGCTAGCCAGTCCCATTTCATCTGCAGTGGGGAAGCAGAGAAAGACCAATGTTGGCCTTTCCTTTGCTTTCTCATTTTCTTTCCATTCCAGACCCATCCCTGGAACATGCCCCCACATTTGTTCACGGTTTATCTGCCTTTGTTCCTTAAAATTATGCTCATAGACACATCCAGAGGTGTGTTTCCATGGTGATTCAGTCAAGTGGGTGACTTGATTAATCTTCACACATAGTCTGGGATCAACTTGCTATATGACTAAAGATGGCCTTGATCTCCTGATCTCCTGCCCCAACCTCCCATATGTGAGGATTACAGGTGTGCTACCTTCAGACAGGAATTTAATAATGCTCTTGTAAGTCTTGGAAGAAAATTAGAGCCTCATATTAATGGAGAATGAAGTGATGGTTATAATACTGTTATATTCATTTTAAGGCACCAAAATGTATTTTGAAAACATTTGTTCTAGATATGTTTTCCCCATGCTTATTTTACCTGCTCTTTGGTGGGCATCTTTGCCTGGGCACAGAATTTTACCTAAAAGTAGGCTGATTTCTTCAAAAGATTTTTTTCTTCCTCATTTTAGAATCTAAAGGAAGGGAGGGAGAGAGGGAGGGAAGAAGGACTTGAAATGTCACTAACATCAGAATCATAGAACGCTTGAGATTATCCACCTAGACATTCACAGAAAACCATCAAAATATCTGTTTTTAAATCTACTAATGGATAAATTTTCAGACTATAAGGAGGAAAAGTATGCTAATGACCCTGCCACTAGAAAGAGTAAAGGTCATTGTACACTCCACCATCCTCTCTGCATTGGAGAGAGGCTTGCACTAGTATGCTTTCATCAGTGACTGCTTTCCTGTGAGGAGCTGGGCTGGGAGGCATTCTGGAATACACATGTAGATGGGAAAGATGAGGAAGCAGAATCAGGTAGGAGGAGGCTGGCCCAGCTATGGGCCTTATCCTGGGGCAGGAAGGCAGTTTCGCTCAGTGTCTACCTCCTGATGTCCAACAGGCAAGATCATACCGAGACAGCACTGTCATCTTGTGTAGTTGGGGGACATGGTAAGTCATTGACAATGTCTTCAATGTGACCAATTGTTAATTGTTACCAGTGGCTTGCCAGAGCCATGCCTTCTTTTGCAAGTAATCTTAAGACTAGATATTGACCATGAGGTTCTATCATCTAAGGAAACTGGACAGCATTGGGACAATGATGAATTCGGAGCAAAATCTGAGTCACAGAAACTCTGTGGACATTTTAGAGAGCTAAGCTGAAGTTCAGCATCCACGTTTGAGTCTCGTCAGAGGACTGGCTGGAGTGTAGCTCAGTGGTAAAGCTCTTGTCTGGCTTCCCTAAGGCACTATATTCTGTCCAGAACAACAGAGAAACACAAACTTACCAGATGTCAGAGGGAGTGTATTGCTGATGGTCAGGACTGTCTTAGAAGGGGAGACAAACAGTAGTGTCTCCTTCCAAGGGAACATCTGATGATGGCAGGTGTAGATGGTTTCAGCCGGAAAATCAGAGGTCAACTACTGAGCCTTATGTTAAGGTGTGCAAGCTGCCGCCATGAAAACTTAGAGGTCCCTGGCATGTGTATTAGGGAGCTTTGAGTAACTATAGTAAAATACCAGTTGTGGTTAACTTAGAAAAAGAAATGGTTCCTTTAGCTCAGAACTGTGAAGGTTCTAGTCCTTATCACTAGCTTTATCTCAGTCTGGTACAGACCCCTTTCTTGCAGCTATGTCTTATTGCATATCCATGAAAAGGCTATGTGGCAGAACAGGAAGTCAAAAGAAAACACTCGAGTCCCATAGTCCCCTGAAAGGCACGCCGCCTGTTACCCAGTAAACCCTAGACGGACTCCAAAGCTTCTGATGCCCTGGGGACTAAACCCTTGAGGTTCCAAACCACCCTAACATCAGGTAGTAAAAGTGTATTTGTGGATGTTCGCTGAGTTGCTATTATGAGGAAGCAGAGAGACACTTCAGGCTCCTTAAGAGAATGAACTAAAGGTACAGTTAACAATGGTACAAATAGATTTGTACTGAAATATCTGAAGGGCATCGGACTGTGGGAGTTCAGTGGGAACTTGGGGGTGGGGAGAACAAGACATGAAAAGCTTCACAGCCCGGGTAAAACCTAGCTCGCTTCCTGTAGATCAGCACAGATTGGGTTAGTTAGCAAGAGGGCATGTGTTTCTACCAGGAGGCAAACCTGGAAAGGAAAGAATATGGGTCATATATGGCCAGTGAGTCATCCAGTGTAGAGGACATGGCTGACACCAAGGTATACTACAGGAACAGACTGGGAAATGTAAGTTGGGGTCAGAATATAGAGAGCCTGAAGTTTCAAGCAAAAGTTGAGGCTGGGTGTTGAACACCGTGAGAGTTTTTGGGAGAGCTGTGCCTTGACTAAAAGTATACTATGTGAAAACTACAAAAGGCAGAATAGATCGGGAGACGCTGGCTTAAGAGGTATTGCTAGTGGTGGAGTGTGAGCTACCTCTTCATGCTAGATTTTTCTATTCCAGTCTGCTTTGCATGTGAACCCTAAAACTATTATTCTATGACATATTTTATAAATAAATGTTTATATAAGGAGATTGGAAAGTTTTAATAGTTAATGAGTTCTGTTTTCTCCAAAGTTCAGAGTACTCTTTGATGGTAAATTAGGTGATTAGGAGCTGCATTAATTTTTTTAAAGGATAATAGAGACCATTAGAATAAAGGATCATAGGACTAGACTCAATAACATTGGAGTCCCAAGTCACAGAAGAACAAGCTTCATGAAAATGGTCTGGGAGAAGCCTTGACTGTCCATGAAATTGGGTTCTTGATTTCAAATGTAATCATCACTCAGTGCTCAAAAACATTGTTGCATAGGGATTGTTAGAAGTGTATGTCTATTATGAAGCCCTCAGAAAAATGTGTTGACTTAGAAGTTTGTCACTAAATGTATAACTTTCTAAATACCAGTACATCAAGTATTTAGTAAACCCATGTTCTTTGCCAGGCTGGCTCTGGGGTGGAGATGAACATCTTGTGTCTAAGAAATGTACCTTCATAAAGGATGGTCTATTTGTTTGCCAGATACCATATTACCAGAGTCTGGGAGAGTTTAATAACAGAAATCTTATTTTCTCACTGCTCTGGAGGATATAAATCCAAAACTAGGATGGCCAGAGGATGGATTTCCTTTAGATCTCTCCTTACTGTGAGATGTCTGCCCTCTGAGACCATCTTCTTTGGGAATAGGGGACAGGGTGGCCTTATTCTGTAGGACAGACTAGCTTGGAAATTATGATAGATTTCCTCCCTCAACCCCCAAGGGATTACAAGCTTAGTTTCTACTTACGGTTATCCTGAACTGCAGGTTCTGGAATTTTATTTATTTATTTTTACATTGAAATGTTGCTTTAGTTCAAAAGTGTTATGGAATTGTTCCGATGACTTTGGTCTTAAGGAAGGAAGGAACTGTTTGGTGACAGACCAAAAAGACTGACACACTCTCCTGCTATGCAGCGACTTTGCAAGTGTCCCTGGGGGCCACAGGGAGAAGGACCTTTCTGCCTTCTCTGTGAGATATAAGCACCTTCTAGGGGGCGAGGACTTACTCTTAAGCTTTATTCTCAGTCATCACCCAAGACCTCTTAATTGCACTTAGCTGTTCAAAATGTGAATTCCACTTAATCTATCACACAGACAAGAATAAACACATCCTGGGTAACAGGTCCAATCACCTCAGTGTGTTCTCACATATGGAGATGCCATATGTGGGGTGGGGGTGTTTCTTTCAAGTCTGTCAAAGCAAATAGATAGTTGGAAGATTTAGGTCAGGGCTGAAAGTTTTCAGGAAAGACAAATGCAGTAGGATGGGGACCAGGGGGTGTATCAGCTTGTTACAGATGTGGCTGAGTGCTATGGAAAGGGAGGAGTTTTCTTCTTAGATTTTTTTCTTTCTCCTCTGCACATCTCAACATCATCAAGAATTTCTAAAGCCTGGGGTGCTTTCTCTATTTGTCTTTCTCAGCTAAAAGCTTTTTCCTGTTCACAGAAGAGGGTGAAATTAAAAAGAGTGCACAGATAAAGCCCTAAGGGGGAAATGTCCAAGTTAGACGCATTATAAAAATCTATGCCCTGGGCTTTGTGAGTTCCTAATAGGATGGCTGCACCTCTCAGATCTTTCTGGAAGAGATAAGAGTACTGAAGGTGATATTGCTGAGGATGAGTAGCTGGTTCACTAGGCTGGAATGCCAGGGAGTAATAATTTGATTATTGCTTGTGTCGTGATGTTTTAAACACTGGTTCACATCCCCAATCTGTATAAAAGCATAAACAAAATGGGAAAAAAATACCAAAGAAATACTCATGTGAGCAGTTTTATAGTGCATAAAGTTTAATTCTAAAAGTAGTTATAGATGTTTAATGTAACAAAGGCTCTTGGCCAAAAATTTGGAAAATGAAATACAGTTCTTAATTTTTTTCCCCTGGAGTTTTGGTTAAGCAAAGTTAAGCAACTTTCCTGGCTATAGGAGCTTTAGAGCCTCACAGATGTAAACCATTGTGATAAAAAGGGCTCGGTGACTTTTCCCAGTCTTCTGACTAAATCCCTTCTCCTGTTACAGCATCTCACAGAGGTTGCCTGTGTTTTCCGGAACTTTCTTGGGGGGAAGCGCTCAACTAATAACTGGTGTTAATATTGTAAGCATTTCATTGGTACCTACTAAAATGAGACTGTTAGCCTGTCACAGACTTTGGATCCCTCTCCCCTCCTTGTCTTCTGCCTCCTTCCTCCCTCTCTTCTTCCTCACCTCTTCCTTTCTTCTGTCTTATGTGATTAGACAGTGGACTCACCCCAACACACAGACCTTGGTCACCATTTCCTTTTTAAAGAGTACTGCCATTTATATTTTTTTCCACATCATTAAGACAAGAACACCCTCTCAGCCCTTTTTCGAGTCCTTACTGTGTTTTCTTCACTCATGACTAACATTTCTGAAAGGAGAGCCAAAGTTGTTTGGTGACAGTGTAGACACGTCCAGATGGACAGAGACCAGATCTGCATTCTGCAAGAAGCTGATACAGCAGCAGCACCGAGTACTGGTTGGGCTCTGAGGTGAACACAGAGGAGTTGCCTGGGAAGGAACCCTGGAGGACCCCACTCTCCCACAGTGAAGGGCTCTATGCTCCCACACTGAAGGGCTCCATGCTCCCACACTGACTCAGACACAGGGCTGGACGTGGTTCTATTTCATAGCCCCTCCAGTCACAGTGAGGTGAGCTGGTGCTGAAATGACAATGAAAGCAAAAGAAAAAACATAGACTTTAAATGTGTAGTTGTTTGGTGGTTGTTGCCTTATTTTGATTAGCAAAATTCTACCCATGATTCCTCAGTGCCTAACTCAGAGTCTTTCCTTCCTGAGCCAGCTTTTCTTTGCTGTCTCCCATGTTGTTATTTCCCCGAATACGTCCATTGGGCACTGACTAACTGGCGTTTTCTGCAGGTGATCTGCATGGGCCTGTAATAACAGGTGATGCCCCTGAGGATGCCATGTGTGAGCTGATTGCTCCTGATGCAGTCTTAGTTTTGTCATTTCACATTTATGTGATCTTCAAGGGAGGTGGTAATTCAATCCATGTTTTACATATAAGCAAACTAGAACACAGAGAGAATTAAACGTTTGATTCAAACAAGAATGGCAGAGCCAAGAACTGAATCTGGAGACTGGGATTTCATTAATTCACTCTGTCCTAGTTGAACCCCACCATGCACAGTATGACTGAGCACACACATTTGGGACTTAGGAATAGATATTTTTGGTTGTTGTTTGCTTGCTTGCTTGCTTAGTGTGTGTGTGTGTGTGTGTGTGTGTGTGTGTGTGTGTGTGTGTGTGTATACATAGTGTTTGTGCACAGTGTTTGAGTGTATGCAGTGCAAGTGCACATGTGTGCATGTATATAGACTAGAGAATAACCTCAAGCGTCATCTTCAAGAACACAGTCCACTTCCACCTTGTTTGAGACAGAGCATCTTATTGGCCAGAAACTCATCAATGAGGATAGACTGGCTGAAGAATGATTCCCAAAGATGTTTCTGTTTCAACCTCTCAAACACAGATTACAAGTGCATACTAGACCATGCCTAGTTTTGAACATGGGATTAACTCAGATCCTCATGTGTGTGAGACAAATATATCACTGACTGAGCATCTCCTCAGCTTCATATTAGATACTTAGAATGTCCGCACATGTGTAGTGTTCTTCTGCATAGATGTTCATGTGTGCACGTGTATATTCACATGCATGTGTGCACATGCAGGCCAGAGGCTGACGTCCGGTGTCATCCTCAGTCTCTCTGCACCACTTCTGAAATAGAGCCTCTCTCTGGTCATGAACTCCCTGATTCAGCTAGATGGGCTGGCCACTTAATTCCAGGTTCCACTCATCTGCCTTCCTGGCACTAGGATTACATGCACATGCCACCATACATGCCATTTTTCTGTAGGTTCTGACAATGCAACTCTGATTCTCTTGCTTGTAGAGCAAGCATGTTACAGAACGAGTTACCACCCAGCTCTGGCTAGAGGAAGAGAAGATGGATTGGCAGGGATGGCTTTGATGATGGGGAGCTTAGAGAGGTATTCTTATAATAAAAAACCCTGATAAACCTAAACAAACAAACAAAAAGACAGCAAGATGTGCTCCTGTGAATGTTAAGGAAACTGATTAGGCTGCCTGGGCTCCCCGCCTACATAGATACCCCTGCTCAACAGTGTTCCAACTAACTGAATAAATAGAAAAGAAAAACACCCACCCATGCTAAATTTTAATCATCTATATCAGTCCATATCTACTTTAATCTTTTAAAATGTATATGTACTTGATTGTTTTTAAATAGTGGTAGCCAATAGATGTGTTGTTTTCTTTTGGTAGCACATACATTTGTATATGTTGACACTATTAGAAGGATCTACATAATTGTCACTTTTAATGGGTAAGTGGCATTCAGTGATGTTGGCCATTTTTCTGTTGTGGTAGCTGTGGACAGCAGGAGACAGATTAGGTAACAGGTTAAATATGACCTGTAAGGCTACAACTGTGACTATGCTTTTGTAGCTAGTAGTAACAATGGCATGTTTATGGATTTATAATTTTCTAAGTGTTTTTTTTTTTTGACTCATAGGATTAACCTATAAAACTTTGTCATAGAGTTGTAATGACTAGAACATTCCACCCTGTGTTTTTGGGAGTAAAAGCACAGTGAACTGTCTGTTTGACCAGCACGTAGTTTGTGCTTGAGGGATGCTGAGTACTTGGGCATCTGGGGTCTAGTCCTATGCTTTCCTGCTCTATGGTAATTTGATCGAGGAGCTTTTTTCTTAGTGTGATCCATATTCTGACTTTTATCTCATCTTCTTACCCTCCTCTTCATTTCATCTGCTCCTGCTCTCCTATCTCTGTATACTTTCAATTTCCTGTGCCTTCTATTTTTTTTAACACCCGCTTCTTTCTTTCCCTTATCTCCTTCTTTTGTAATATACTTTCTTTTCTCATTTCTCACCATGTCACCCTATCTCCTATTGCTTGAACTATGTATTGTAGATCCATTCTCTTTCTGGAACTTTCAGTGATTGTCTCCTCCTTATTCTCTCAATTTGAGTTTTTATTTATGAGCCCACAGGGTCTGTGTAGGGATGATTGAACACTTCAAGGCATTTTCTCTGTTTGGGCCTTTTCAAAAAGGAAAACAAAAGACACATCTATGTTTAAATTGAGGACTTCCTTTTTTTAAAAAAAGAAGGAAAAAAGAGCTTATATTTCAACTTTTGCATGACTTCCTAAACACCTTCTACCCAGCTGTAGGATGGACATATGACCTTAAAGTGTCAATCACGGACTTTCATTTTGGCCACTGCTGCTGCTTCACGAAGGACAAGCCCAAACACAGACAGGGCTTTTGTGGCAGAACTTCGATGTTGGCATCTCTTCAGTACTAAAGGCAATAGAGTTCTATGACTACACTTACCTGATTTTTCCCATGCACTTGTAAATCTCTTTGGCTGATTTGGCCACTTCATTTTAAAATACTGACTTAATTTTAATCATATTTTCATCATGAATATTGGTTCTGATTGGGCCCACTACACAAAAAGATTTTGAATTATACACTTGTCCATCCTTAAGTCATTGCAAGGGTTGGTCCCTTTGATCCAAGCATCAGGCCTGTGGCCATTGATGTCTTTATTTTACAAGCCAAGAAACTGGAATCAGAGGTGTGAGTACATTTTTCCAGTTTCAAACTGGTAGCCAGTGCAACCAGGCTTTGCATATCTGCTTCCAAGGGTCCATGTGTGGCCTTAACACACAACCTCGTCTGCACTTCTTGGCAGCCAACTATTTTACCTCTTAAGTGTTCTTGGGACTTTGCTCACACAACCCTCCAACACCTCTGTACCTTTTTCTTCATTCAGATCTTGGCTGCCATTACCACCCAGTCAGTCACAACTCAGCTTTCTCCTTTTGTTTGGAGGAATAACAGCATTGAATAAAACACAAACAAACCTCCTCTTTTCTCTCAAATGTCTCTGTATTTTCATTCTTTTATTTCTGTTTTGCCACCTGTCTCTACTCGAGCTGACACCTTCAGCAAGCTAGTTCTCTTCCCTTTAAACACGCCCTTTCCAAGCCCCGCCCCCCAAAATCTCTCCTCCCTCCACTGGCTCCTTTAGGATATTCTCCTCTGTTACAAGGTTTTTTCCCTACTTGGGTACTGTTCCAAGTGCATGGACTCTCACTTCCCTCTGGCCACAGAAACTCCAGACTGGAAAGGCTCCAAGGAAACCCCAGTCTTCATGCCACACCCGCAAGCTATTTTTCCTTCTTCCTGTGACTCTTTTGTTTATCAGTGACTCATTTTGTAGCCAGCACACTTTGGATCCATTGAGTGGCTTCTATTTTCAAACCATTCTAGCTGTGTGCTGGCTCTTGGCTCTGCTTTCTTTTCTCAATTCCTATTGCAAACCCCGAGGTTTCCATCTCCCACATGGTAGCCCCATACACTTCTATAGTATCTTTTCAACCAAACCCTCCCACTTGTTTCCAAGATGAGAGACAACCTTTAAAGATCAGCTTTGACTTATAAAATAAAACCAAAATGTTATAGTGGGTCCCATTGCCTCCCACATTAATATTCTTATTCTGATTTCCAAGGCCCTTGCTCTCCTTTGATCTCTTTGTGGATGTTGAGACAATATCCTTTCTAATTCTTTTTATGCCTACAATTTCTTGTGTATTCTCTTCTCAATAGGGATGTCTTCAGTGAGCATCCTTTACAAGCATCGGCTAAGAGCCCAAGCTGTATGCTCCATGTATAAAAGATGCCCTCAGTCTCCTTTTACCCTTAATGCATGAAACAAAGCTAACTTCATTTCTATCAAATATCTCTGTATCTCCCACTTCTCTCCTTGTGCCTAAGGTTTTCTCATTATCCTGTCATGAGCATCTCCAGGGAAGGTTCCAGTCATGTTCTGCTTCCTATAGCAACTTCCAGGTGGCTATAGGAAGCCAGCTGACTTGTCATAAGCACTAATTGAAGAAGGTCACACTCTATTTGGAGTTCAATCAAGTGCTGCACAAGATGGATGCAAGGTGCCAAGATATCCATGCAGGCAGTGTCCATGTCACTTGTCTGCAGCAGGAGCTGGCCCCGAACTGAGAACTTTGACACCACCAGTCACTACCTCCAGATGCTTCAGTTTTTGCCTTGGTCCCTTGGCCCCTGTTGTAGCCTTTGAGGTAGGAAGTTTGTCAGCACTGAGTAGAAACCTCTGTCCTGTCAAATTAAGGTCAGTCTGTTGTGGAGAGGTTATGTCTGACCAATTTAAACGTAAAGCAGTAGCCAAGGGCACTGGGTACTTTTATTTGCTTATTTCATCGTTGGTTTTGCTTTGTTTGTTTTATGGCCATTGTACTAATTCTGAAGGAAAAAAAAAAGACATGATTTTTAAGCACTTTTGGGTGAGCTGAGCCCGACCCCAACATAATGATTAAGAAGGGAAAGAAACTGGTTTTTTCTTTCTCTTCCACCATTTATATTTTTGATTACTTTTGTGCTTATTTCACAAATTGAATTCTATCAGCTCTTAGCAATGGAATCAGAATTCAAATCCTACCCTTTGTTTTGTTTTTCATACATTTACACAATGAATTTTGGTCACCTCTCCCCTAATTTCCTCTCCTTCCAGATGTAACCCTTCTTGAGTCTTCTCTTCCTCTCATGGCTTCCTTCTGATGTATGGCTCACTGAGGTTAGGGGATTCCATCCTGAGCATGGGTAGAAGATTATAGAGCAAAAATGCCTGTCAGTGACGACACCACTGGAGAAATGACAGTCCTTTCCCAACAACCTTCATGTGCCAGTTAACGTCCTTCAGGAAGGGGCGAGGTCTCATGAGTAACGAGATCCCATGGACATGGTGGAATTTGTGGGTCTTTTACTAATTTGTGCAGAGAGCCACAGCTGCCGTGAGTTCATGAATGCAGCTACATCTTCTCTAGAAGTTGCCTTTCTGTTGCCCATTTCCCATCCTCTGGCTCTTACTGTCTTTCCTCTTCTTTCATGGTGTTCAGTGAGCACTGAAAGTGGGGATGTAGCTCTTCCATTTAGGCCAAACACTCCACCATGGCATAGTCTCAGCATGTTCAAGTATGAGTCTCTGCATCTCCACTCTCCACAGTAGAAGCATCTGATTGGGTACCACACCAATCTATAGATTTAATGCTGGTATATAGATGGCAGTTGAATAACAAGACCATTTAGCAAAATAGTCCCTATAGGCTCTCCACTATAGCCTGTGACTCTTTCGGCTGTAGGCTCTTGACCAGGTTTACAGAACTGAATCCTATCCTTACAAAAGGCCTGGAGTCTTTGCATGACATCATCTCTCTTTTACCTGCTGGGGAACAGTTACAAGAGTTGATTATTTTAACTAATTTCCAAATATACGTAATATAGTTGCATTAAGAACCTAATCAACCAATGAGATAGTATTAAATTTCTCTGTGCAGGTCTAAATTTGTCTTTATAGATCACTATTTATCAGCTAGGGTCACTGCCTCATGCAATCAACATTGAGACCATTGCTGTAACAGCACACATTGACTTCAGTATGAAATCAACATTGAGACCATTGCTGTAACAGTGCACATTGACTTCAATATCCTCAAGCTTTCTTGACTTTGTTCTGAAGATGAGAAAGAAGTCATTTCTCTGCTCTGTGCTACCATCCATCATGATCGTGGGAAATCCTCACTGATCCTCCAAGCAGAGCCTCTGATTTGGAGAAAGCATCACACTGCGATGACCACATGCAATATCCTCACAGCTGCAGGGTGACATATTAGAGGATGTTGCAGCTGCTGAGTTCAAATATTAATTTTTGATTTCTTTAAATTTTGAGCATGTCTGCATGCTGTGTCTATTTAGAAAACAAATAGAATCTTCTAGGGCTTAAAATAAGAAATGTACTTATTTTATGTGGAGCTAGTTTTCTGTCTCCAGACTTCCCTGTAATATGTTCATTAATTTGCTCACTCTGAGCATGAATTCACTGTTTATTAACAAGGTAGTGCATATACTAACAACTGGAAACGCATCTGCCTACTCCCCACCACACGCATGCTCATTATACACCAGTGATCTGAAGCGGGCTGAGCATAAATGTTTCCTGAGTCTCACTTTTCTCCCTGTCATTCTTAATGAATGTTATAGTTAAAGACCCTCCACTGTAATTGCAACAGTGACAGGAAGATTTTATGTACTGAGTCGCTGTGGGAGGAATCTGAAAGGCAGCTTCCTACAATAGGCACTGTTTAAGCAATCAGTGTATGCACACATCATCTAGGCATATCTGAGGTCAACTTCCTACTTTTTGATTATAGGCAGGAGGATGAGCTAGCTGTGAATGCCTTCCTGCACAGATGGGGCTTAAGGATGGGATGTTAATCCTCACCAAGGCTATTATATTGGTGGGTTGAAATTCAGGTTCCTATTTTAGCAACTGCAGCAGCAGTAAGCATGGACCTATAGCTGCAGAAGCCTCCTCTGGGGTGTCCCAATGAATGGCTTCATATTAAGTCATGAGTACGGGCAGAATGAAGAATGGGAACATTGCAGGCGGATCCTTTCTAGGGTTTGTTGGCCTCTCTGAGGACATTGCCATTTTAAGGCTGTCATTTCTGACTGGCTGTACTCCTACAGCATGTGTCCAGTGACACCAGAATTATTATTTGTCAGATGGTTACCACCTACCAAGAAGAATCAAGTTTCCTTCAAATCAGATTAGTTCTTACGAAGTATGAGGTAGGGTGCATGAAGTGACTGGTGTCTCAGCAGGTCACTGGGACACACAGCCATCTGCAGTGCCTGGAGACAGTACTCTTGCCACATTTAAATTTGTTTAGATTGTATGATGGACACATTTGGCTGGCCCTAGGGATAGTTCTCTCTTCATTAGCTCAGATTTTAACTGACAAGGCCATTGTATATTTTATCCCCCCCCCACACAAACACACACACAGTCAAATAGCATCCTTTTCCTCTTAGATCATGTGGATTTTTCAAAAGTAGTGGGTACACTCTTCAGTAACCTTTTCAGGGGTCACCAGATTCTCCACACTTTCCTGATATTCTTATTTTTTATTCCATTTACTTACATACTTATTTTAAAGTATAGCTTCTACTTTATTTTTCCAAGATAGTTTTTCTTCTGTCCTTATGAAGCCAACTCTTTATGCTTTGGTGAAGGTCAGCAGGCAGCACAACAGGGCTAAGTCACATGGAGGCTTCAGTCTTTCCAGGTGTCATGACATCAATCCCTGATCTTGCTATGAAGAGCAGAACACACACAAAACCCTGAAGGTACTTTCCTCAGCAAAGTTCATGGAGGTAGAGGGCTCTACTATCTTCAGAATGAGGAATATCTCAATAGTTGTATTCTTAGGCACACATGGGCTACAATTTGTGCAGTGAATTGGCAGCATGTGGCCATGACCTTTTTTGGTTCAACTGTTGTTTAATTTTTGGCCATCTTGGAGTCCTGAAAGAGGACTGTATTTGCTTGTTTGCTTTGTGTGTGTGTGTTCACATGCACATGTGTGTCACAATGTGCATAATGAGATCAGAAAACAATTTACAGGACTCAGTTCTCTCCTTCCACCAAGTAGGTCCCAGGGCTCAGGCTTAGTGGCAGCGCCTTCATACACTGGGCCATCACACTGTCATACACTGGGCCATCACACTGTCATACACTGGACAGTCGCACTGATCCATCTTTCTTCCAAAAACAGCATTCAAGTTTCCTGCTACTACTATTGAACTGATCCAAATTGACCTAGATATCCATTTTAAAGGTGCTGTGAAGAACTAGCATTTGTCAAGAGGTCAATTCTAGTCATCCCTCTAACCAGTTCTTTCTTCTTGAGGTACACCTCAACACTGCTGCATGCTAGGGTTATCATCATTCTCTGTTATCATCAGAGGATGGACTTCTGCATAGGGGGACAAGGCTAGGGAAGATCAGTAGGGCTGCCACTCACTCTCAGCAAGGGTTTAGCATCTAGAGAAAGATGCCAGAATCTTCTTTCTTTCTTTCTTTCTTTCTTTCTTTCTTTCTTTCTTTTCCTTCCTTCCTCCCTCCCTCACTCCCTTCTTTCTTTCCTTCCTTCTTTCTTTCTCTTTTTCCTTTTTTGTTGGTGTTTTTCCAGATTTTCTCTGTGTCACAGCCCTTCAGAAGTTCCTTGAATTCTTGGCTTTTTGTTGTGGTTCTTTGGTATTCTTTACCACTTCATTTTTGTATGAAACAGTCTCTCTTTTAAAGTGGTAGTTAAAACAGAAAGAGATCTCACTTAATAGACTGACCTCCACATCCCACCCATACCAACTTCCAATTCCCTTTGGGTAAGATGCAGATCTTTTCTTGGTTTGCTACGGCCTCGTTAACTTGTCCTAGCCTTATCTTAAGTGGCTTCTTGGTGTGATCTTTGTTTGTATGAGACAAGATCTCTCTGTGTAGCCCAGGTTGGCCTTGAGTTTGTGCTAATCCTTTTCCCCCAACCTCCTCAATGCTGCGATTACAAATATGTACCAGCTTTTTATACATACTCAGACCAACCATATAGAAATTCATTTCTTGAAAACATCCTGTCACCGGGACCGGTGCTCTCTGCGGCGTCCCAGCGCACTCTGGAGCAGGAGCAGCTGAACTCTGCACCTGGCCACACACACAGCTCCTGCTGCTGAGGGAATCTGCAAGGATCCCTACTGCAACCCCGAACTGAGTGAACTGAGCAAACCAATTGCAGGGGTCTCTGAGGGGCGGATTCGAACCCTGACCAGAGGTGAGGAGGGTTCGGCAGGCCTCAGAGCCTGTATCCTGGCCTGGGAGGGAGAGTTGAGCTCACATTGCTTCCGGTTCCGCCACCGGGACCGGTGCTCTCTGCAGCATCCCAGCGCACACTGGAGCAGGAGCAGCTGAACTCTGCACCTGGCCACACACACAGCTCCTGCTGCTGAGGGAATCTGCAAGGCTCCCCACTGCGACC
>PVIH01002467.1:155909-188938 GCA_004025045.1 Sigmodon hispidus | reverse complement strand
CAATGGAATAGAATTGAGGATCCAGACATTAACCCAAAAACCTATGAACACCTGATCTTTGACAAAGAGGCCCAAAACATTCAATGGAAAAAAAGATAGTATATTTAACAAATGGTGTTGGCATAGCTGGATGGAAGTGTGTAGAAAAATGCAAATAGATCCGAGCCTGTCACCCTGCACAAAACTCAAATCCAAGTGGTTCAAAGACCTCAACTTAAACCCAACCACTTTGAACTTAATAGAAAAGAAAGTGGGAAATACACTTCTACAAATTCGCACAGGAGACCACTTCCTAAATGTAACACCAGTGGCACAGGCACTAAGACCAACAGTCAATAAGTGGGATCTCCTGAAGCTGGGAAGCTTCTGCAAAGCCAAGGACACTGTCAATAGGACAAAATGACAGCCTACAGAATGGGAAAAGATTTTCACCAACCCTACAAGTGATAGAGGACTGATCTCTAAGGTATATAAAGAGCTCAAGAATTCAGAGCCCAAAACCTTGAATAACCCTATCAAAAAATGGGGTACAGATCTAAAAAGGGAATTCTCAGCAGAGGAACTATGTACGAATGGCTGAAAGGCACCTGAAAAAGTGCTCTTCATCTTTAGCCATCAGAGAAATGCAAATCAAAACAACTTTGAGATACCACCTAACACCTATTAGAGTGGCTAAGATAAAAGGCACAGATGACAACCTATGTTGGAGAGGATGTGGAACAAGGGGAACACTCCTCCATTGTTGGTGGGAGTGTAAGCTTGTTCAGCCACTTTGGAATGCAATATGGTGGTTACTCAGAAAATTGAGAATCAATCTCCCCAAGGACCCAGCAATACCACTTCTGGGTGTATACCCTAAAGAAGCACATTCACACTCCAAAGGTATTAGCTCAACTATGTTCATAGCAGCATTATTTGTAATAGCAAGAACCTGGAAACAACCTAGATGTCCCTCAACTGAAGAATGGATTAACAAACTGTGGTACATCTACACAATGAAATATTACTCAGCAGTAAGAAAAAATGATATCCTAAAATTTGCAGGCAAATGGATGGATTTGGAGAATATCCTCCTGAGTGAGGTATCACAATCTCAGAAAGATAAGCAGGGGATGTACTCACTCATTAGTGGTCTCTAAACAAACAAACAAGAAAAAAAAAAAACAAGCATGCCCAAGCTGCAAACCACAACCACTAAACAGCTTGGGATCAGAAACACCCTGGACTGACCCTTCAAACCCCAGTCCAACTATAGGAACACCTGACTCACTCTTGAGGGAGGATGGACAAAACTGGATTTGGCCAGGAGTGGAGACTGATCCAAACATTATTGGGTCAGTGGGACCATAGGACTGTCTACTCCCTGCCCAGGGAGGGTATGGGGAGTTGTGGAGAAGAAAAATGACCTGATGTGGTGGGAGGGGGAAGGGACCTTGAATAAGGATATACAGGGATGGAAAAAAAATTCAGAGGAAAAGCTGAACACAAAGTAAAAAACAAAAGAAACAAAATGCTTTCAACTCTACCACAATGATACAACAAAAATACTTAAGACTTGTCAAAAACATCTGGATTTGAGAAAAAATATACAATCACCCAGTATGTAGGATATAGGATGCCCTAGCATATGAGCATGGACTGTATACATGAGAAAATATCATTAGCAAAATATACAGAAAACTGTACGAAGCACAGGCATGTACAGCACATTAAAATTATATTTGGCATTCTTGTTTGAAAAGAAAGATAGCCAACATTACTAAAGGATATGATAAAATAATACCTCTTGTAGTTTGCTGGTTTTAAAAAAAAGCACTGCTCTTAAAACAAATAGATTTTTTTTTAAAAGCTCATGCCTAATGGACCTCATACATCATAGTAAAAATCATACAAAAATATCTAACTATATAAACACTCAAAAAGCAGAAATAGTCAGTTTCATAGCCACCAACCAAGTTCCTGACTCATAAAATCCACTTCCAAATAGTATTATTTTAAAAATTAGCTTAAAATGACAAGCAAAAATAAAAAACAAATAAGAAAAAGTGAATTGGAAAGTATAAATAACAATACTGAGCTAGAGATGTGGGTCAGTTGATAGAGTGTTTGCTTTCTGAGTACACATAAAGTTCTGGCTTCATCCCCAGCATTACACAAACTAGAAATGGTAGTAGCATATGTTGTATTCTCAGCACTCAGAAGGTAGAGGTAGAAAGATCAAAAAAGTTCAAGGTCATCCTCAGCTACACAGTGAATGTGGGGCCAGGCTTGGCTACCTGAGACTTTGTCTCAGAAAGAAATGACATCATATATAAACATATATATGTATAATATAATATATTACAAATAATATATATATACATATATCCAGAGGAGTATGTAAGTAAATCAAAGAGCATTCATATCACAAAATACTAGACATCTACTAAAATGGTAAAGGAAGCCAATGATCTACATGAAAGAATATTTCTAACATAAGTAGAAAAAGAAAAATACTGTATGTAGTATGATTAACTAGATGTTAGAAGCTGGAAAGAAATACACCAGAGTCTCAGCAGTACAGGTAATCATTTTCTCCTTTTCTACACCTTATCAGAATGTGGTGACACTACTATCGTTACAATGATGTAAAATACTGGGAAACATTGAAGTGCCTGTATCCTGGCCACTCTTTAAAAGTTTAATCTGACTTCCACATGAGGTTGGATGCCACAAACCCAGTTCCACTATTCAAAGTTTATTCAGTTCCTAACCCATAAAACCAACTTTCCAGTTTTTACTGCAGCATTGCAAAACACAATTCTTATTTTATAGTCATGGGCAGTAGCACTGCATGCTTGCATTATAGTAATAGTTCTTCTGGTTTGTTTGCTTAGTGCTCAGGATTTTGGAAATGTGAAACAAAAAAAAAACAAAACAAAAAAAACAAAAAACAAACAAACAAACAAAAAAAACCAAAAAAACTTGATTAATCAGATTAAGAAGTTCCATACTCTAGGAAAAGGCAAACAATGATTTGGAAAGATTTGCCTATTTTATCTTCTATGTATGAGTATTTTTGCCTGCACAAATATGTGTGCACTGCATGTATGTTTGGTATGCATAGAGATCAGAGAAGGACACTGAATATCCTGGAAGTTCAATTACAGAAGGTTGTTAGTATCATACTGATTCTGTAACCTGAACCTGGGTCCTCTGAAAAAGCAACCAGCACTCTGCACCCAACCATCTATTTGGCCCCATGGCATCAAGACTTTTACAAACAGTTTCAGCTGTATGTAAAAGTCATTATTTCTAATAATAAAAAAACATAAGTTGCTCAGTACTTTAGAACTCTGATCCTTCCCAAAATGCACACAAGATCAGACAGAAACAGTTCTCCTAAGAGACTTTATCTCTTGAGACAATTCTTCATATACAGCCTGTAAATCTAAATTATATGGAAAGAACAATAAAATGTCAGCATGGACTTAAAGAGAATATAATGAAACACTGAACCTAAATTGCAAATGCCTCTGTTCAGATTGGGATGGATTGAAAATGCATTTAGACCTGTAGTATATTTTGCTAAGCAAAGAGATAATGTAAACAAAATTTCAGACAGCAATATTTAACAACTTAAACTATTTCAAGAATTATAATAGCTTTCATTTACATAAAATTAATTCAGGGCTGATTACTAATGAGTCTTTTTTATTCATTAAATCAAGGATGCATTGTTAGAATTTAAGATTACTATTACTCTATAACATAATAAAGCTGCATTTATTTTAAGAATCTCTTATGTCTGAATATTCACTGAATTATTATACAGAGGATATTTTGTCCAAAACAGTGATAAACTACATGATTTGCAAAATGGATAAGAAACTGTACTATACTGAGTGACTAGAACACACTGTTTCAAGACTCCTTTTCAAAGCTAAATACAGACTCTGATGTTGAATAATGTCTCCTAATGCATTCATTAGTAAGGTCATATGCAGCAGTAATATTCAGATTTTAGGCATGAACTTTCCTTGTTTTGATTTTCTTAAAATAAACTAGATGTCATTATGATAATCTGTTTGTGGGTCTCTTAAGACCATTAAAGCAATGATTGAAAAAACTGCTATAAAACTTGTCTCCAAGGTAAGTTACAGGATAAACTCACTCTATGTTAAACATTTATTTTTACTTACAACCAAACTTAAACTATCCTTTCTTCCTTATACTACTACTTTGTTTACAATCCAAACCTATTTTTAAGATTTATATTTTATTCTTTTTTATTAATTGAATTTTTGCACTGCCAAGAACTGAAGCCAGACCCCTGTGCATTATAAAGAGAATTCTACCATTCTTTGTGTGATCATTTGTCTTTATTGTCAACTTGACAGACACTTAGAATCAGCTGAGAGATGTGGGCATGCGTATGAGGGATTGCCCTGATCATGCCAATGATTGGGTGAATACAGATGCCTGTAAACTGCTGCTTCAGCCCAAGAGCTTGAATCCCCTATTGTGATAAACCACACCCTGGAACTGTAGTCCAGAACAAACCCCTTCCCTTAAATCTTTGTCAGAGTATTTATCACAGCAACAGGGAAAGAATCCAACATACCAAGGCTTTGGTTTTTTAAAGAGAGGTTGGTACTATAGAGCACTGGCTGGTCTGAAATTCAGACTACTTTCACAGCCTGGTGAGTGCTTAGAATTACAGGCATGTTCCATCATTTTTTAAATCTATTACATATTCCTTTGAACCTAAAAAATGCCAAATTATTATTGATTGTTAAAAAATAAGTACATATTTCTTTATTTTAAAATACTTATTTTCTCAAGCAAACCTCTTGGTGTGACTTGTTTTGTTTTTCAAGACAGGGTTTCTCTGAATAGTGCCACTGCCCTGGAGCTTCCTCTGTAGACAAGTCTGGCCTCAGAGAGATCTGCCAGTCTGTGTCTCCCAAGTGCTGGCATTACAGGCATGCACTACTACTGCCTGGTGAATTGTGACTTCTTAACAGAACAATGTCATCCCCAAAGAACTTTATCCTTTAATTTCTTATACACCAAAAACCTTTCACATATTTTAATTCATAGGGTGCTAATATAATAGAAATATTTTTAACTTAGCCATTCTGACAGGTGTAAGTTGGTCTCTCAAAGTTGTTTTAATTTGCATTTCTCTGATGGCTAAGGATACTGAGCAATTCTTTAAATGCCTTTCAGCCATTTGCAGTTCTTCTGTTGAGAATTCCCTTTTTAGCTCTGAACCCCATTTTTAAATTGGATTATTTGGGTTTTGGGCTCTAGGTTCTTGAGTTCTCTATATATTTTAGAAACCAGTCCTCTGTCATATGTAGGGCTGGTAAAAATCTTTTCCTATTCTGCATGCTGTCCTTTTGTCTTACCGACTATGTCCTCAGCTTTACAGAAGCTTCTCAGTTTCAAGAGGTCCCATCTATTTTTTATTTATTATAAATAAAGTCATATTTTTATCCATGTATATCCTTGTTCAAGCTCCCTTCCCCCTCCCACCCCTTCCAGTTACTCTCTCTTCTCCACATCACTTTATGTGGAGATCCACAGAGATGACTGCCTGGAGCTTTTGGGAGCTCAGTGAATCAAAAACAGCTACTAGGGAATCTTTGGGAAAAGGAACTAAACCCTCCAAAGGTAGATGAGTGTTGATTAGCATGGGCAGTATGTGGAACCTTGTGGAGAAGGATCAGACTATTTCTGTGCATGAACTGGCATCTTGGAGCCCAGTCCCTACAGAGGAGCACCTAACCCAGCCCTAATACTGGGATGAGGGAATCAGACCTACCTCAAATTGATATACCAGACTGAACTATCCCACCTTGGGACTCCTTGCCCTTTTGGGGGAACTGATGGAGAGATAGGGTGGGAGGACTGAGAGGGACTAGGAAGAAGAAAAAAACCTTTTTTAAATAAAAAAATATATATAAAATAACAGAATTATTTATTCTAATATTTTACCAATAATGTGGGGAAATCTAAAGTGTTTCAAATTATGTTTATCACTATTGATAAGAACAATTAGATTCTCACACACTTCAAGATTTATTTCAAAATTGTACATCTCAGAGGAAACTTTCTTAATAAGCATCTGGGGAACATTTTCATGATGTCCATGCTATGTATTCATAGCTGTGTCCCCCAGACATGACAGTCAAGGAGAATGTAAAACACAGGATATGTGGGAACCTTTGGTGAGAGAAGGTCCACTCCACTTCTTATCTAGAATCTACAAGGACGCCTCAAGTCTCGTCCTCTCGGGATGTACCTGCAAATGCTTTCAAGAATGTCTCTCTAATACTTAGGATGGCTAAGATCCCAAAGAGTGACTTGAGCCTTGGGTCCTAGATTGTCTTACAAGATCATTTAAATTGAGATTAACCTACTGATAACACCATGGTGAATTCTAGTCAGAGTCTAATTTAGATCAAGATCCCATATTTTAGCCAAAATTTGAACTATCAGTGGTTTTTCCTTAATTTGTCTGTCCTATTTATCATTTGTTCTAAGATAAACACCCTTCATTCATATAGGATATAAAGAAGGATTCAGTAAAACCAAATTCAAATGACAAACTGGGCTTGGTGACATAGCTGGGATGTGAGTGTTTAGGAGCCTGATGCAAGAGGAATTCAAGTTTGAAGCTAGATGGGGCTACACAGGGAGTTGGGGGTGGGGCAAGAAGGCAAGAATTCTTCCCTTTAAAGTCAACATGAAAACTATAAAAATGCTTTCACTGGATTTTAAAGTAATGCTTCATGAGAAATCAACCCACCAGATTCTTTGTTTAAATCTATTTGGTAAGAAAATTTCAGTTGTTTTAATTTCACGTGAATTTAATTCAAGCACTCAATGCAGATCCAGGCAGGCCTCTGTGATCTTCCACACAAGGCTGCTCTACACAGTGAGACCTTGTTCCAAAAGAAAAAAAGAAAAAAAATTAATGTCTAAAAGAGATTTCTTTCTTTTTATATGCATTGTGTTTTAAGGTCGTTTGTGCTCATGCATGCAAATTCTCTCAGAGGCCAGAAGAGGACAGTGGGTAACACAGAGCCGGAGCAATAGATAGTGTGAGCCTCAATGCTGATATTGGAAACCAGTCTTTTCTGGATGCCAGAGCATCAAGCAAACCTAACTGCCAAGCCATAAATCCAGACCAAGATATTTTTAATTTTAAACAAAAATGAATTAACTTCTTTGGAAATACTCTCAAAATCCCTTTTATGAAAGGAATAATTTAACTGCAATACATGTAAGAGCAAGAATAAAAACAACATATTTCAAATAATAATGAACAGACTGAAATATCTGATGACCATTTTTTCTTTTGGTGCTGAGTGCTGAGCTCAGGCCCTGCACAAGCTAGATAAATTTTCAACCCAAGTTGCACTGCAACCTTAGAGCATACTTTAAAATGCATTAAAGAAATAGCATATTTGTCAAGGAACAAGGCCATAAGTGCAAAACACTCCTTTTTTCATGCTACTTATTGTAGTGAGATGCAGTTGTCTTTCTCAGACACCATACTGCAGCTCTGTTCCAGGCACTGGTTCTCATTTAACTTTTCATGGTTTAGCATACTGGTTCTCAACTTCCTAACATTGCAACCCTTTAATATAGTTCCTTATGCTGTGGTGACTCCCTGTCACAAAATAATTTTGTGGTTACTTCATAACTACAAATTTGCTACTGTTATGAATCAAATGTAAATATCTGATAAGCAACCCCTGTGAACGGGTAGTTCAACCCAAAAAAGGGTTACCACCACTGCTACAGAGTAATATGAGGTATACAAAGCAAGCCAGCAAACAAATGAACAAATTTTGTATGCAGTTTTATCTAAGGTTTGCTGCAGTGGTTTTCCACCATAGCCCTCCCTAGAATCCTCACTTGGAAACATCCAGCAGGCTGCTAGGAGTTGGGGATGAAGGAATGAGAGTGAACTGCTCAGAGCAATGGAAGTACCCAGTCAGGAAGTGCTCTTCAGGATCCTAAGCAACTTTACCTGAGGTTTGCTATCTGGTCTGCTCATCAAGGGTTCAGAATATTGTCCAGGCTTTACAAGCTGTCATAATAAGGTGTCGTTATACACCCACCTACATTCACTAACAGGTAATTAAGATTTTTTTTTTGAAAAAAGAAGTTTTAACAGTGTATCCAATCACATATTCCTGAAAAGTCAAATTGGGCACTTTGACTTGAATCCCTAAATCTTTTATACACAGAAAACCCAATGCTTCTAATACCAACAATGAACAAAGAAGAATGAAATCATAACTGTGAAAGCAGTTATCCAGGCCCTCAAAGCAGGAACATCATGAGATTGTTCTGTCAATATAAAGAGGAAAGTTTCCTGTACCAGAGCTGAGGTTGGTTCTATGTTATGACAAATGGAAGATCAGACTTACATCCAAACTTCTTTTGTTCAGGTGATAAAATCTGTTATAAATGTAAGCCTTAAATTAAGCCATTAAATAGTGAACACAAGTTTCTTTGATTTCTTTTATTTTGAAAATTATTTGCTGTATTTTCTGCTAGACCCTTCCCTTTGAATAGCTTTAAAACAATATAGTTTTTTTTTTTCCTTAAGTGCAACAGGAAGCAATAATGCTGTACTATGTTGAAGATAAATTTCTGTTTCACTTCTAACTACATATAGTAAAGTCACTTACTGGAATAAAGATCACAGTGTAGAAGATGCATTAAAAGAATGCAACAAAAATAAAAGTTCTTAAAAACTTTAGATTTAAAATTGTGCCATTACCCATCAGGAATTCCTAACACTATAATTAAATAAAATTGCAGCAATTCCTACAAGTAAAAAGGATGATAGACAATACTATGAAAATGATGAGAAAAATAAAACAAAATTACAGACCAAATTACCTACTCACATAAAAAGGACAAAATATTTATAATTCATCTTTTAAGATTTAGAAAACATCTTTATTTCCAAAGCTTGGCTACTTAAGAAGAAATGTTAATTTAGCATGTAAAATTTGTAACTATAAATTATATTTTAAGAAAAGTTTATACATGTATACGTGTACCAAAAACAATTATAGAAGTCATCAGCTTGAGAGAGAGAAGAGCATAGAAGGAGTTGAAAGGGAAGAGAAAAGCATAGAAATAATGAAATACAGTCCTCATATAAAATTCTCAAAAAAAAATTTTTAATAAAAAGTTTATACCCTGTGCTGAGAAGCAAGTAGGTTGACATCAATGAAAGAAGTATGCTGGACAGTCGCTGAAAGAGAGTGGTGGGGCTCAGGAGTGGCACAACCAAGGAGGAGGCTGCAAAAGAACAGAGTCCTGTGTCAGCTCTGCTAACCCAAGAACCCCACTGCCGCTTATGCAGCCTAGGTCTTCTGTTATCCCTAATACAACTCCAAAATTTTTGTAAGAAAACAAAAACATTACAGTTTTAACTAAAATTACATTTTGTTTTAATTATATTGTGGGTTAAATAACTCAGGTTTTCTCAATTCTATCCAAACCAGATCACTATAATTAACTTTGAAATGAATAACTTATTATTTTCTAATGAAATAAAATGTATTACTTATGGTTCAACAATGTGTCTCTTAGCCACTTATGTTCTGGTTCAAAGACAACGTATTAACTAGAAATTGATCATGTCTAATGTTAGAAAAGTGGGTATCTGCAGTTGTAGTGTGCTACCTAGTATATCAGGATCAAGAAAGAATGACTTCCCATCTGTCAAAGTTGTGGAATTCATCCTAGAAAATCAACTACCTCAAGGTGACCTAGCGATAAAAAGGGGAGGCGAAGCAAAGAACTCTTTGGCTGTTTCAGAGAAGGACGGTACACAACTGCTTAACATCCCAGGTGCTCCAGAATATTAAACTTGGGTGAAGTTTTGCTGACTCACTCACATTGGTTTTAAGGGGCTCAAGTTTATTCATCTATCTAATGAGACGTTTACATATCTGCTAAATAGAGATAACATTCAAGAAAACTTGCCTTGAGTTTTAAGTACAATTTCACCTATCAAATGCTCAGTAAAATGCTGCTATCTTAATTAGTAATTAGTATCATGTAAAGTAATCTAAATATATGGATAATTTTAATTACAGTTACAAGTCCCTACAAGATCCAAAGCTCTTCAAGTCATATTTGTGAAGCCTTACCTAAGGTGTGGAGGTAAGTCAATAATCTTACTGCCTGATATATACTCCAACATAAAAAGTAACTTGCAGTGTTTATTAATTTAAGTCAGTTCAAGTATATTTCTTGGTTGGTTGTTTGTAGATTCCTTTTTTCCAAAACTCAGGATTAAATTTAGATTTAAGGCCTCAGGCCTCTACCACTGACCTACAGCCTTAACAAAAGTCATGGAAAATGAAACCAATTTTGCAATACTAAATATTTTATCTTGGTTTTATTTTTGTCTAAAGGAATAACAAGGTACTAAAGAAAGATTAACATTGTCCATTCTACATAACATAAACCTGTTAATATGTCATTTAAATGGGCACTATGTTGTAGCCAGATTATGGTGTGTCAGTATTGGGAGATCTTTAGAGATGCTCAAAGACTTTCCTATGAATTGTTATTTATGCTTCGCTCCACGTCGCAGGAATCTTGAAGCTAATACATAGCTCTACCAGTGCTAAGGAAGTAATTTTTTCTTGAAAATATTCCCACAGGAATGTTTATACATTTGTTGAACAACAGATATAGATTCAGATATAGATTGATTCTGATGCTAAATTTCTTTTCCACCATTCCAAAATAAAAATGTGATCAGTAAAGACATGAATAAACTACTCAGGATATCTAAATTGGGAAGAGGGGTAGGAATTCTGGTGTGTTTTCCTATGACGTATGATAACAGGACCGGAACAACAATCTATCAACAAACACCCCCCCAGGGTCCCCTCTCCTTCCCCCTCCCCTCTCCCTCCCCCTCCCCTCTCTCTTCCCCTCATGGAGATCCTCCTGCCTCTGCAAAGGAACTTGAAGAATTGTGAGCAGAGAATACAAATAACTCAATTCCTATAATATGCGTAAATCTGTTTTTCTTCCCTAGCTATGTATTAACCTTTGAGGCAGTTGTGAACAACCATGTGAGTGCTGAGAGCTCCTCCTGGGTCCTCTGGTAAGAGCAGTAAGCACACTTAACCACAGAACCATTTCACCACCCCACATCTAACATTCTTAAATAAGGGCGCCATACAGAGGAACATGGTTGGAAGCGCCAAGCAGCTTCATTAAAATCCTGGGAAATAGCTAGTCACTGTTGGTTTTTGCAAAAGAAACATAAATTTAGTTATTTACTAATAATCTAAGTAAGGCCTAAAAATATAAAGATTGGCATGAAAATTAAATATATGTTGTTCATATATAGAATGAAATATTAAAAAACCTTTTCAGGAGTCACTGAGTAGATGTAAGTACACAGTCAAATTATCAAGCCAGAAATACTCTATCAAGTAATTCTTATTAACCCATGTGTGCTCACAAGAGTTCTACCTTTTTTTTTGTCAAATTCCAGAAGGAAATAGAAATAATAGCCAGCTATAGATTTCCTTCATCAAAACTATTTCTTTCAGTACAATACAGAAGTAAAGATATTGTTTTTAAAATACGAGAGTGGAGGTAAAGTTTTCTAATTTGGTCTGAGTAGCCACTTACCTAATGTTGCCCAGCTCACAATCTGATTCCTAAGAGGCAGGCCTTCTTTCTTTAACAGACTGTGGTGAGTGCTGTACACAACATACATAGACAGTGCTGTACTTAGCATCTGAAAATACATACCAAGAGGTTAGCAAAGGGAAGGCAGAGAAAGGTGACACCCTGGAAAGAAAATACTTGCAAAGTGCTGAGAATAACTGGAATGTGGATGAATGCTGAAACTGGATCAGGTTACCTTCTTGTGCTTTGGAACTACAAGTTAGTATTGCCATGCTAAGCCACACACTTGCCTAAGGATGACATGAGGCACGTATACTCTCAAGAGTGCTACAGTACTTCATCAGTGCTTTCATTTACAAGTATCTGTTACAAATGTTGAAGGTTTCTCAAATTACGCAAATGGAGGGAGTGTGTAGTTTAGTGTCTTTCCCATCTCTGTTCCTCTGCACAGCAATATCCGTGTACTTGTTTACTCAACACATTTTTGTGGTCTGGATATTTACCTGGCCCTGGGAACTGAGACAGTATAAATGCTCATTATAGGTTACTGTATGGGAGGAGTCAGCTGAAAGGCTGTTCTCATAAAACTGCTTTATTGCAACAGAGTCGCTCCCATTCATTTATGTGGTCTCCCTTTGCACTGACACCCTAGACTTGGATACTTTTAACAGACTTCATATGCATGACAACCAAAAATATTATCCAGCTATATAGGAATGATCCCTGAACTAGTGAATTAATTACCCTTTTAAGGAAATGAGCTAAAATATGAATACAAAAGAAAAAAAGCTCTCAGACTTTAGATTGGTGGTCTCATCAAATCCTAGAAATAAATTTATTTTGTCTTTTCAGGGGATAAATTAAGACAAAAAATTTCTGTGAATAAAGCTATGATGCAATCCCAGAATCTTTTCTATCGTAAGATACTGTGGTGGTTTAAATAGTTATGGCCTTCATAGACGCTTGTTTCTGAATGCTTGGCCCATAGAGTGGCACAGTTAAGATGTGTGAAGGAGGTGTGAGCTTGCTGGAAGAAGTGTGTCATTATGGAGTGGGCTCTGAGGTCTCAGAAATGCTCAAACCATTTCTAGTAAGTCAGTTCATTCGCTGTGGCCTGTAGATCAAGACACTGAACTCTCAACCCTTCTCCAGCACCATGTCTGTCTGCATGTTGCCATGTTTCCTACCATAACAATAATAGACTAAACTCTGTAAGCCAGCCTCAATTAAATGTTTTCCTTTACAGGATCTTCCACCCTGAGACAGACATATTCTAAATTCAGAGATGCCAAAAATGAGCAAAAAAAAAAAAAAAAAAATGCCTTGGCATCAATAAAATATGTCAGGCAGCCCAGGAATTAATGCAAATTACTAAATATAATGACAAAACTTTATAATGGAGTTATATAGTACTCAGGGGTATTTATAACAATAAATGAGATACCGAGCATGAAAGTCTTCCCTCCTCTGGAGTGAGAGTCAGGAATACACACTCCTGTCAAAGCTCTCATTACTGTAATACTCTAATTCTGTTAAAACTGCTTCAGCTTTAGAGGAAAGCCAGTCAGTGAACCCTTTACAATGAAACATATGTTCCCAGGCTTGGTGAGATGTTTATAAAGGATTTCTTCTCTTCTTATGAGTTCACTATTGCTTTCCAAAAATAATTGTAACTTACTAATCTTTTAAGCATGGTGTATTTTTATTTCACACTGCTTTGGAAACACCTACATTACGATTAGACTCACGTGGGTTTGGTAAAGCTCCAGATATGGTTATTTACCCATTAAATGACAAAAGGGAGAGCTGGTGTGGAAGTGGTGAAGGGGAACTCAGGTTGGTGGAAAGTGAGCCAGGCAGACAGTCTGGAGATTTCTGAAAGCTAGAAAATAAACTGACATATGACCCAGCTGTTACCCAAAGGTCCTCACATCCTGCTACAAAGATACGTGAATACCAATGTTCACTAATACTCTATTTATACTAGCTAGAAAAGAGAATTAACATGGGTGGCTATTAACAGATGAATGGCTAAGAAAATGTAACATGAACTATTACTTAGTTGAACTGGCTATGGCCACTGCCCACATGAACTCACAGTACTATTATTATCTGCACTAGAGCAAGCCATCCTAAATTCTGGCATATATGGAGAGGTACTCTCTAGGCATCACCCCTAAATGAGGAGCTACTAGCAGCTGACAGAGATGGGAGGCAGAAAATCATGTCTTTCTGACTGTTTAGTTTCCCATGCTCCAGTGGGTGGCCTCACACTCATATATACATGGACAGCACTAGATGGACTGAGTGATACATATATACATAATGGTTATTATTCAACTGTTAAGTAAAATGAAATTATTCAATTCACAGGCAAATGGATAGAATCATTCTAAGTGAAATACCTGAAACCCCAAAAGACAAATACTACATATATGCTCCTATATGTGAAAGACAAATTTAATTCTTTGGCTATGTATATATATATATTTAAATTAGAGTACCAGTAGATGACAGGAAGCTAGTAAGGGGCCGGGGGGGGGGGGGGGGGGGGGGGGGGGGGGGGGGGGGGGGGGGGGGGGGGGGGGGGGGGGAAGAGGGGGGGAGGTGCTCAAGTTGTTGGTCAGTGTGATTCCAAAGCCTCTTTTGAATAACAACAAAAGTTATTGCCATTGCTTTCAATTACCCTCCAGAGCTTAATGGTAAAATTTTTGCTGAAGATACCAAATACATGAGTCATAGGACATGGAGAAATTAAGTGGTACTAAGCTGGAGGCTCCATCCTGACTGCCTAGCTTTCACATGCAGGAAGGTGTTATGGATACTAGACGGGAAGAAAAATAATCAACAGTCTTACCCAGCTGTGATCCCTTCCAGCTACGATAATGATGACATTGGAAAGACAGGCTCACTGGTGTACTAGTTACACAAAGATCATGGGAGAAACCAGTCACTTTCTGCTTGAACTTGACCTCTTTGACAAGATGGAGCTCATTCCTTGTACTGTTAATTGTTCCAAAAACCTGTAGCTGACTAGGTCACAGGCCATAGATTAGAACCTAGCACTATTATTCTGCTAAATGGAGATAGTAGATAAATTCTTATTTTTAATACCCATACTGTAGTGGGATTATGGTATGTTGTAAATATTTGTTCTGCATATTAGTTTAATAGAAACGCTGATTGGCTGAAGGCAGACAGAAAGTGTGGATGGAGCTCCAGACTGGGAAAATCTCAGAGCAGAGCAGATAGGCCACCCAGACACCACAGGGATGCAACAGAGACAATGAGGAGATGGCCACAGATGCAGAGGAAAAAAGATGAAATACTGCTCTGAGAAAAGGTACTGAGCTGCATGGCTGAATAAAATGAGTTAAGTTCAGATAAAAGAGTAAGCAAATTATACACCTGGGCCCTAGGCCAATCAGCTTAAAAATAATATAAGCCTGTGTGTGATTATTTGAGGCTAAGTGGGGCTGAGAGTGGGACCAAACCTCTTATCCAAGCCCAGAAAGTCAGAACAGAAACCAATGCAACACTATACAACAGAGCATTACCTAACTCTCATCATAAACACTACTTATTATAGTAGATTTGGATTAAGACAGAACCCTATAATGGCCAACACACAGAGAATAAGGGATCATTGTGAAGAAGGATGGAAAGACTGTAAGAGCCAGAGATAGTGGAAGTCACATATGACAGCCATCACTGCATATGTAACTCACCGCAGCTGCAGTGACCTGCAGGTAAGCCAGCCAAAATCCCAGCACACATTCTGGGGAACACATAAAGCCCCACCACTATCAGTTACTGGCAAGTAATGGCTTCTGGAGGATGAATAGCCAGTTTTCTTCAGGGAAGTAGCAAAAGTAGATTCAGTGGGTTTAAAAAGCAAATACATAAAGCTGAGAAGAAACAGTGTTGGGGATAAGTTGGGGGAGATAAAGAGTGGCTGTAGCCAAAGCACATTATATGCATGTATAAAATACTTTAAATTATATTTTATTGTTTATATATATAATATTCTCAAGAATAGAAGTTATACTAAAAACAAATAAATTAAAATTTTAATTCTTAAAATAAATAAAATCTATTGTTAAAAAGAAAAAATTAAAGAGAACTATTACCCTACTGAAAAAAGCATTTTATATTATTATCTTATAAGAAACATTTACTAAAATAGGACATTATGTAATCTCTAGTGTTTACACCCCCATTAACTATTTGCTATAACAACATATTAAAAAACAAGCTAGCATTAAATTACTGAAAACTACATATCTTGTAAACAGAATATCTGAGCACCAACTAATGGTAAAACACCGAGGCTAACCTTCTTTTTGTTACACGACAGCCAGCAGCCACCTCAAGCCTATCTCTCAACATTCCCAGCTGCTGCCACATCAAATCAGGGATGACATGGAATCTTAGTGCAGAGGAAGCATTTACATCTCATATTTGGTCAGGAAAGATGCCCTAAAGTCTACTAAAGAAAACTTACTTCTCAGTGACAGTCTTGAGTGATAGGAACTCAGAAAAGTAACAGAATATAACAAGAAGATACATTTTATTATATGGTTAGTCTGACATACTATTGAAAATCTGTAACTGACCTGTAACAGAAGTACCAACAGTTCCTCCTTTACTGAAGTAATTTTTCTTTTTGTGAGAGTTGTTACAATAGCCAGGGACAGCAGAAGAACCAGCAAGCCTGCACCCATTCTGTTTTAAAATATAATTTGCATTAAAATTTTCTAAAGAAACATACTAAAAACAGTATAGGAAAACATGAGACACTTTACTCAAATGAAGAACGTTTAAGCATTTCCATTAATCAACAAGAGCTAGCAAAGCTGGCAAAGGAATGATGGGAAATAGCAGGACAAATACCATGGGTGGGCTAATTGTAACCACATGCCACAATTTTGGTATATTTACCTTATTACCTTATTTCTCTAATTCATTCATTTCATTCACCAACTGCCATGTTTCTTAATCTGAACTGAGCAAATACACAGAAGAGAATATAAAAGACATCTAACCAAACGACTATCAGCATCTGCCATGCAGATTCTGACTCTGAGAACTCATTCACACGGAGAAGAACACAGCACTATTAGGCCAAACAGCTCTTTCCTGTCACTGATCTTGGTATCTCTCAGCTGACATGGCTGTAAGGTAGGGCAGTAGTCCAAAAGATGTTAGGGGACTACATCACCATACAAGTCATCCTGTCTATAACTAAGTAGCTAATTTCATTTTCTAGATTGCCAGGATGATGGTCACTGAAGTCACAATCAACTAATATTAAGGAACTTTAGCTCATTTCTTAATTCATAAAATTTGAGTAATATAACTTAAAGTATGTTCAAGATACAATCTAGATTCGTCACTAGTGGTCTCTAAACAAACAAACAAGAAAAAAAAGCCAAACATGCCCAAGCAGCAAACCACAACCACTGAATAGCTTGGGATCAGAAACACCCTGGACTGACTCTTCAAGCCCCAGTCCATCTATAGGAACACCTGACTCACTCTTGAGGGAGGGGGGACAAAACTGGATTTGGCCGGGAGTGAAGACTGATCCAGGCATTGTTGGGCCAGTGTGACCATAGGACTGTCGGCTCCCTGCCAAGGGAGGGGATGGGGAGTTGCAGAGAAGAAAAATGATCAGATGTGGTGGGAAGGGGAAGAGACCTTCAATAAGGATATACAGGGATGGGAAAAAAAATTCAGAGGGAAAGCTGAACACAAAGTAAATATATGTGTAGTAATCTTATTTGCATTTCCACCCTTGATAAGCCATGCTTATGATTATTATCCTCTGTATAGTTATTGTTAACTCTTCGGCATTTTTTTTAAAATTCTTTTTACTGTTTTTTTTTTTTGATAAATACAAAATAAAGAAGAAAAAAAAAGAAAAAAAAGATACAATCTAGAACTCAAAATAAAAGAAATCAGGAAAAATAGACTTGTTAGAAAAATAAGCACGAGCCAAATTCATGACTAGATATAGGCCAAGAACATGGTTGACATCTGTTAAATTTTTCAAATAATCTGAGAATCATAAAAAACATTAACACTTTAAGAAGAATTAAAATAAAACTCAGAAAAAATAGCTACATAGGATAAAAACTTTGCTTTTTCTCTTTCTTTCAAAAGATAAGTTAGATTTTAACTCATTGGCCAATCTTTTGCTTTAGCACAGTGGGCACACAGGAATCCAACAGTTGCATGCCTGTCTGCTCTTACTGTCTATCCTTAAATGTTCCCTATATCTGTTTCTGGAATCTAAAGGATGGGATTGCTGTGAGAGAGCAAATGGAGATAGAACTTCCTCTATGAACTAAGAAAAAAAATAAATTGCAAACAATCACAGGAAGCCAATGTGAATTTAACATTAGTAGCAATTTAAATCAAGTTTGTAGAGAAACACCATAATTTTCATAACCACAAATGTAACTTTTCACATTTTAGAAGGATTATTTGCTCTCTGAGTCAGTCATTAGTGGAATGATCATTTATACAATTCCCCTAACTGCTTGAGAAGGTCATATGTGCAGTGACTGATAAAAGGAGAGAAAGGGCTTTACAGAGATACTTGCAGAACTCACAAGACAATTGACATCAATACATAAATAAATAAAAGTATTGGAATTCAGGTTCTCATGTACTATGTATATTTTATGAAAGTTCCAAAACTTTGACTGAGCAATACTGTAAAATAAAAGTACAGCTTAGATAGTGTGGTCTTGTAATTCAATACAATTACTGGGCTCTACTTATGAACTCCATTCCTAAAACAATTCCTAATCTAGTTTATACTGGGTTTGTTGTTTTGTTCAAAGAAACCAGGAAAACCAACAAACAAAGAAATGTAAAGAATTTCTTAAATTATCTTGTATCTTGGTCCTCTTGTGGGACTCTTACCAGCAGGAACACAGGCTGTCTCTGACTCTTAACTGGCTTTTGGGACCCTACTCCTCAAACTGGGTCACCCTGTGCAGTCTTAATACATGCAGAGGTACTTAGTCTTACTGCAACTTAACATGCCATGTTTTGTTGATACTCATGGGAGACCTGTCCTTTTCTAAATAGAAAAACAGGAGAAAGAGTGAATTGGAGGTAGGCACAGAGGGTGTATGGGGGGAGGAGCAAAGGGAAGAGAAACTGCAACTGGAATGTAAATAAATGTTTATTTAAAAATAATAAAGAATTTCTTAAAATAAAAATCACTTTGAACTATTCAGTTAATCTTCCTACTGTTAAATATATATATACATACATATATATATGTACCCTCATCTATGAAAGGTTAGGAAATGTCCAGAGTGAGCCAGGCAGTGGTGGAGGACACCTTAAATCCTAGCACTCTGTAGGCACAGGCAGGTAGATCTTTTAGTTCAAAGCCAGCCTGGTGTACAGAGTGAATTTCAGGAAAGCCAAGGATACACAGAGAGACCCTGTCTCAAGAAAAAACAAATACCCAGAACATTCAGATGTAAGCAGCAAAAGTGACTATATATGCTATAAAAAGAAAAGAGTGAGGTAGTATACATGCCCAGTACTCGAGACTGAGACAGGACACCAAGTTAAAGGCCAGCCTGAATTACATATATAGACTCTGCCTTTAAAAAAATAAAAGAACTGCAGCAGCAGCACCCACATACACTGACACACAAGGGCACACACATGAAATAGGAAAGAATGCCAGTAGGTTACCTAAGAATAACTTAAAAGCAAAGGCAACCAATTATTTTTAATACTTGTCTATGTCATACTGAGGAGAAATGTACCATTAACATAACTAAAAATTAGAATTTTTTTATACAATTTGAAGGTTAAATATAAAAAAGTTTCCTAGCAAGTACAAGGTCCTGGGGTTGACTCCTACTTCTGCAGATGAAAAAAAAGAGAAGACAATAGCCCTGCCCCTTGATAAACACTGGAGCAGGAGAGATGACCCCACCCCACACCATGGGCATAGGAGAGCTGGCTCAGGCCCTTGACTAAAGAGGAAGTTTCAGTGCACTCTAACCAGCTCAGCTACCACTCAGACTCACATCCCCAGCCTTGGGCTAACCCACTCTAATATCTACCTCATCTATGACGTGTTGGACTGCAAGAAGAGACTGGCCCTATAGAAGGATAACCACTCCACAGGAGCTCCCATGACTGGGGGCAACAGCAGGATATCCCAGAGGAGTTTCAGTGAGGGTCCAGTGATGACGGTGTGCCAGAGGTCTCAAACCAGACCAGTACTCATAGCAATGACCATTTTGTAAGTGGTGCTGATCTCAGACAAAAGGGTACAGTGTGTGACATACCGCAGCTCCAGATGCAACTAGGATGACTGGAGAGGTCTTGGAGAGACAGGAATGAGGTGAGTCTTTCTTTCTTTTGTTTTGTTTTTAATGAGTTTGGGGGGGTGGGTATGCTGTAGGGGTGAAGGGCAGATATGAAAGGACTGGAAGGTGAATGGAATTGGGGTGCCTGATGTGAAATCTCCAAAGAATCAATAAAGAATTATGTTTAAAGATTAAAATTTAAAAAGACAAAATAAACATAAAACTTTCTAAGTAAATAGACTGTTTCTCCCTAAAAATTTATGGGAAAATTTTTAATTCAAATAGGAAAAACTTTGATTAGTCAATGGCATTTGTTTATGGACACACTCAAAGGCAACCCTTCAGTAACAGAACACTGTTACACATAACTAAAATGTTTACAGATTCTGTTATGTGCAAAGACAAAAATCTAGTGTAGAGGTGGTGGTGAGTTCTAAGTTATTGCTTGTTGCAATTTCATTGTCTGTGAAGGTCTGGTAGCAACTCCATGTAGACCATGCCTCTCAGGTGACAGGATAAGATTATAAATAGTAATTGTACATTACTATTTCAAGTTTATCCATGCAATGTTAAGCTCATAACCAAGATTAAGTGTTATGGTGTTAGGGCTGGAAAGGTGGTTCAGCAGTCATGAGCATTTTCTACTCTACTAGAGAATGGCAGTTCAGTCCCCAGCACCCACATCTGTTGGCTTCCAGCCACCTGCAACCCCAGGTTCAAGGGATCTCATCCTCCTGTGGCCTACATGGATATCCACACACATATGGGGGGCATGTGTGTATACACACACAGAGAGAGAGAGAGAGAGAGACAGAGAGAGAGAGACAGAGAGAGACAGAGAGAGGAGAGAGAGAATTGTATTTAAATGTCATAGTATCAATAGAGGACAAATTCTATTACAATGGAAAACAATACTATACGTACACTAGAGAGAGGTCTGGCTTCCTGCCCACAACAGGCATCAGTGGAAACACTGCCAGAAGCAAACAGAATAGTGCCCAACCCAGGCAGGTGATCTACAATCAAGAAAAATAATATATTTAGAAATCTGTTTTTAGCACCTTACATAGTACATGAATGTGAACTAAAAGCAAAAGCTGTGTGATATTTTCTGTGGAAAGTAACACTGTGTTAGTTACTTTATAATGGCAAAATGCAACTTAAAGAAGGAAGAGCTTGTTTCCATTTCTAGCTTTGTGCATGGGGTAGGGGTAGGGGTAGGCAGCTGCTCACACTGCAGCAAGTCAGGAAGCAGGGAAAAATGTTGCTGCTCACTTTGCCTTCTCTGTTTTCTGATACTCCCAGTTCCCATGAGAATCTTCATCTTGATTAGCCTAATTTAAAAACCCCTCGCAGACATGCCCAGAGACTTGTTTCTACAGTGATTGTTAATCCCATCAACCTGACAGTCAAGATCAATATTTCAAACATGGTGACCTTAAATAATATTTACTATGTGTTTTGGGGTTTATTGTTAGAAATCTTCATGCATGTGCTTTGGTCAAATTCCCTCCCAATCTCTGTGCTCTTAAAACCCACTGAGTCTACTTACTGCCACTTCCCTAGGAAAGAACTGTGTGGGTGGGGCAAAGAGGTTACTCTTCAGACTGGATCTTGGAGTGTGGACCTGTAGGCCATTCTGCTGCTTTCAGCATTGTCCCGACTTTTCCCTCATGTGCAAGGCTCCATGAGTGCTCCAAAGAAGCCAATCTGCTTCTACAGCCTGACTCATCCCAATAGGAACATATATATCACAGAGACTGAAAGCTGATGTCAGGCCCTTTATAGGAGGGTGCAATCCACTGATTTGTTTAAAAATAAGCAATTCTTTGATCCAAATACATAACAACACAAAGTAATTACCAGTCTGCTCTGCCAACATGAGTATTTATACCTTTGCACGAGTCCACAGCTGAGTGAGAAACGGCCAACACGCAAACACAATCAGGCCAGCTGTCAGCATGTACCGGTAGAAGAAACTGAACACCTGATGATATATTGCCAAGAAAATGAAGAGTAAGGTCACTTAAGACCAGCACCATGAAAGTGCAAGACACCTGAAGAAGTAGCCTGGTTCTTACCAATACTTACCAGTACTTCAATTCCCAAGATAAAGGCAAGCAAGTATACAACAAAATGGCTTAGAGGAACAGTCAACAGTGATGCAACCAGGTCTTGAATAACTTGGTATCTGAGGAGATGATTTACAAAAAGATTACTTCTAATATACAAAGCATCTTAAAATTAGCAACATAATGCAAAAATAAAAACTGCTCAAAGCTAAAAATCTCAGAGATTTCCATTCATAAATTATTTAAAATTTAAGATAAACTGTAGCAATTTGTTTCAATTTGTTTATTTTTATTGGTGGAAATCTATAAGTATTATGGAGAAAATGATGACAAGTATTTGTTTACTTTTTATAAATATTAATGACAAAAAAACATTTTTATTTGTTTTGGTTTTTCTTGAAACAGGCTTTCTCTGTGTAGTCTTGGTGGCTGTCCTGGAACTCTCTTGGTAGACCAGGCTAGCTTCAGACTCAAAGAGATCTGCCTGCCTCTGCCTCCCCAAGTCCTGGAAATAAAGGCAAGCACCACCACCACCTGGCTCAATAAATGATTTTTGTAAGACCTTAGTTTAAACAAAGGTACACACATTATAGATAAACCAGAAAGAAAATGAAATGCAAGTATGGAAACTGAGAAAAAAATATTGAAACTCACCTGGATAATCTTATATCTACCACTGTGCTACATCCATAGCCTTAGTAGGGAAAGTCTTAATTGCACTTATTGACTTATTTATTTATTTATTTATTTGCTGTGCCGAGGACCAAACCTAGAGCTCTATACATGCCACACATCCACTCTGATGCTAAGCTAAAACCCCAGCCTTTTCATTTAAACTTTATTTAGTTAGGCTGAGCCCAGTGTTTGAGCCTCCTGAGAAGATAGGATTACAGACATGCACCACTACTCGAAGCTTAATTGCACTTTTCAACTGAGTCTAATAACCTTTTCCAAACCCATTTAAGATGTCATTAATTGTATACTAATTGTACTTGAGAATTTATAACCACCAAAAATATATTACGTACTTGAGTAAGTTTTACATTTCATCCCTGAGAAGAAAAACTTTAGCATTTGTAGAGCATTAAGTAGGTAATTATAAAAGGTCAGGGTCATTTGGTTTATGACCTTTACTGATTGAAAACAATGGCTGTAGAATAGAATGTTATCACACTGCTAAGTAGCCACCAAGAAAAGAAAAGTCAGTACCACCAGGAGAATATCTCTTTTGTTTTCTACTGTGACTAAGCAAAGAAGCACAAAAGATTAATTAAAATCATTTGGAGGATTTTTATTTTTAAAAAAATGAGTTAAATATTCCATTTTATATACTTATTGTGTTATGTGTGTATGTGTGTGGGGGTGTGCATGTGTGCAGGGGTGTGCATGTGGAGGTCAAACAAAAACCCATGGGAATCTATGTGCTCCTACTACATGGGTCCCAGGTGCCTTGACCTGTAGCCATCTTAAAAATTCAGTTTTAAGATTTTATTTTCCATGCAACCTATTAAAATGCTAAAATAGAATATAACTGAAAAATCACAACTTACCTTAAAATTTAAATATACAGGTGTTATCTCTACTATTAGGCTGTTTAATAATTCTGATGTGCTTCTAGTTTAAACCACATTTTTAGAAGACAGAAATATTGAAAGTTACATATTAGATTTATTCTAATATCTAACAAATATTAGAATAAAAATATATAGTGTCAGGACACAGATGGTAGCCAGTTGCTTTGTCTTTCTCTCTCTCTCTTTCTTTCTCTCTTTCTTTCCTTCCTTCCTTCATTCTTTTCTTTATTTGGAAACCTTTCTCTATGAAGCCTAGACATAGAGATTCAGATCTTCCTGTTTCTGTCTCCCCAGTACTAGAATCACAGCATGCACTATTAAAATTAGCCTCTTACACAATTTTAAAGATGCCCTTAAAAGTGCTTGAAACATACTGAGTGCCTTTTCCAGGTTGAATGTAATATTAAGAATCCACTTTTAGGACATGGTGAGGAAGTACATAAAGACAGAACCACAGAACATGTGAATAGTGTGGACTCTGTCAGTACACATAAACAGATTCAATATAATTACAAAGTTTTATTTATTTAATGGCTAAGAAAAGTAAAGTATACGGAAAGAGAACACATAAATCTTACAAAATATGAAGACCATATAAAATATAAAATAAAAGAAATTCAAGATGTAAGGTACACATGTACAGTACAGCACACTAATATCAACTATGTTATTTTATTCTATACTTTTGTTTGAAGACTACTCAAAGAAAAAAATTGGGGTCACTGCTTCATCAAGGCAAGACAGGTAAAGTCAAACACAAGTTAAAAGGGATGTTTAATATGCAATATTATGCAGTTGTAAACAAAATGAGAGTGTATGGAGATCTGAGAGTATTATAGCCATCTTTTATGTCTTATGCTACAAAAAACTTCTTGAGGAATATTTGATCCGTGAACCCTGGTGTTTGCATTTACATTAACTAAATAAAATTAACCATGGGTCAGAAGGATGAGTTAGCAAGCAGTTGACAGAAAGTAATAATAAAGCATCAGAGAGCATCTGGAAGAGATAAAGAGACTACCGGTAGTAGGGAGGGGTTTTGAGTGGCATGGCTTTTTCTGTTTCGGTGGAGTGAAAAGATAGGCTTTTTGAGAGATGCCAAGTAAACATGAAGGGAGTGGGATATACAAAATAAAAGAAAAGTAAAAAGTCACATGGTAAAACATAGATGAATATAAATGGGTTAATTTCATTTATAAGAGTTAATTAGGAACAAACCTAAACTATAGGACACACTGTCACTAAGTCTCCAGATCTTATGTTGTGAGCTGCCAGCACAAAGAAAAATTCATCTACAAAACCTACTGCATTTTAAATACAGAATTAACTGCCAGTGAAGTGGAAAACATGGGAGAACGGCACGTTACTTACTCTTTGAGAACTGCATACCATATTGACACTGGAAGCAAGCTATATACATAGTAAGTCCAGGGACAGGCTTGAATCAGCAGGAAGCACACCACTAAAACACCAATAGCTATAAAGCTACATGGCAAGAGATGGTGTGGCTTCTGAAAGTAAAACAGAATATTGAAATACATCAAAACCCATGCTGATTGACAGTTTTTAAAATTTTTATAAAGGGAAAAATATTTTCTTCCAATGTTTCTCGAACTACATGGTTAATCAGAATTCTTTCAAAATGAAAAATCTATAACTTATCACTTGGATAAGCACTTATCCAAACTAATCAAAAAACAGAGAGAGAGTGTCCAAATCAACAAAATCAGAAATGAAAAGGGGGACAAAACAACAGACCCCCAGGAAATTTAGACAGTTATCGGTTCATACTTTGAAAATCTATATTCCACAAAAATGGAAAACTTAGAAGAAATGGACAGCTTTCTAGACAAGTACAATTTACCAAAATTAAATAAAGATCAGATTAATTATCTGAACAGGCCTATAACCCTTAAAGAAATTGAAGCTGTTATTAAAAGTCTCCCCAAAAATAAAAGCCCTGGTCCAGATGGTTTCAGTGCAGAATACTGCCAAACATTCAAAGAAGAATTATTACCGTTACTCCTCAAACTATTTCACACAGTAGAAACTGAAGGAATATTGCCAAATTCCTTTTATAAGGCCACAATTACCCTAATACCCAAGCCACTCAAAGACACAACAAAGAAGGAGAACTACAGACCAATTTCCCTCATGAATATTGATCCAAAAATTCTCAACAAAATTTTAGCAAACTGTATACAACAATATATAAAAAATATCATCCAGTATGACCAAGTAGGCTTCATCCCAGGAATGCAGGGCTGGTTCAACATACGAAAAACCATAAAGGGGGGGCTGGAGAGATGGCTCAGTGGTTAAGAGCACCGTCTGCTCTTCCAGAGGGCCCGGGTTCAATTCCCAGCACCCACATGGCAGCTGACAACTGTCTGTAGTTCCAGTTCCAGGCAAACAAATAAAGTTTAAAAAAAAAAAGAAAAGAAAAACCATAAAGGTTAACCATCATACAAACAATTTAAAGGAACAAAACCACATGATCATATCCTTAGATGCTGAAAAAGCCTTTGACAAAATCCAACACTCCTTTATGATTAAAGCCCTGGAGAGATCAAGAATGCAGAGAGAATACCTAAATATAATAAAGGCAATTTAAAAGAAGCCAACATCCAGCATTAAACTTAATTGAGAAAAACTCAAAGCAATCCCACTAAAATCAGGAACTAGACAAGGATGTCCTCTCTCCCCTTATCTATTCAATATAGTTCTTGAAGTTTTAGCTAAAGCAATAAGAGAACAAAAGGAGATTAAGGAGATACAAATTGGAAAAGAAGAAGTGAAACTATCTCTATTTGCAGATGATATGACTGTATACATAAGTGACCTACAAAATTCTTCCAAGGAACTTCTATGGCTGGTAAACACATTCAGCAATGTAGCAGGATACAAGATTAACTCAATGAAATCAGTAGTCCTTCTATACACTAAAGACAGAAGAGCTGAAAAAGAAATAAGGGAAACATTACCCTTCATAATAGCTGCAAATAGTATTAAATACCTTGGAGTAACTATAATCAAAGAAGTAACAGATCTATTTGACAAAAAATTTTAAATCACTGAAGAAAGAAATTGAAGAGGATATCAGAAAATGGAAAGCTCTCCCATGTTCCTGGATCAACATAGTAAAAATGGCAATTATACCAAAAGCAATCTACAGATTCAATGCACTGCCCATCAAAATCCCGACAAAATATTTTTCAGACCTTGAAAGAACAATACTCAATTTCATTTGGAATAACAGGAAAGCCAGGATTGCCAAAACAATTTTGCTCAACAAAAGAACCTCAGGAGGCATCACTATCTCTGACTTCAAGTTATACTATAGAGCTACAGTAATAAAAAACAGCCTGGTACTGGCATAAAAACAGACTTGTGGATCAATGGAACAGAATTGAGGATCCAGACATTAACCCAAAAACCTATGAACACCTGATCTTCGACAAAGAGGCCCAAATATTCAATGGAAAAACAATAGTATAATTAACAAATGGTGTTGGCATAGCTGGATGGTAGTGTGTAGAAAAATGCAAATAGATCCCAGTCTGTCACTCTGCACAAAACTCAAATCCAAGTGGATCAAAGACCTCACCATAAACCCAGCCAATTTGAACTTGATAGAAAAGAGAGTGGGAAATACACGTCTATAAACTGTCACAGGTGACCACTTCCTAAATATAACAACAGTGGCACAGACACTAAAATCAGCAATCAATAAGTGGGATCTCCTGAAGCTGAGAAGCTTCTGTAAAGCCAAGGACACTGTCAATAGGACAAAACGACAGCCTACAGAATGGGAAAAGAAATTTTCACCAACCCTACAAGTGATAGGACTGATCTCTAAGATATATAAATAAATCAAGAATCTAGAGCCCCAAACCTTGAATAACCCAATCAAAAAATGGAGTTCAGATCTAAAAAGGGAATTCTCAGCAGAAGAATTATGAATGGCTGAAAGGCACCTGAAAAAGTGCTCATCATCTTTAGCCATCAGAGAAATGCAAATCAAAACAACTTTGAGATACCACCTGAAACCTGTTAGATTGGCTAAAATAAAAGACACAGATGACAGCCTAAGCTGGAGAGGATGCAGAGCAAGGGGAACACTACTCCATTGTTGGTGGGAGTGTAAGCTTGTTCAGCCACTCTGGAATGCAGTATGGCAGTTTCTCAGAAAATTGAGAATCAATCTCCCCAAGGACCCAGCAATACCACTTCTGGGTGTATACCCTAAAGATGAACAGTCGCACTCCAAAGGTATTAGCTCAGCTATGTTCATAGCAGCATTATTTGTAATAGCAAGAACCTGGAAACAACCTAGATGCCCCTCAACTGAAGAATGGATTAACAAACTGTGGTACATCTACACAATGGAGTACTACTCAGCAGTCAGAAAAAATGATATCTTAAAATTTTTAGGTAAATGGATGGATTTGGAGAATATCCTCCTGAATGAGGTATCACAAACCCAGAAAGATAAACAGGGGATGTACTTACTCATTAGTGGATTTTAAACAAAAAGCTAAGCACTTCCATGCTGTAAACCACAACCACTGAACAGCTTGGGATTAGAAACACCTTGGACTGACTCCTTGGATCCCATTCCCCCTAGAGGAACACCTGACTCAGTCTTGAGGTTGGGGGGAGAAAACTGGATCTGCCAGGAGTGGAGGTTGAACTAAGCATTATTGGGACAGTGGGACCTTTAGGACAGCCTGCCGCCTGCCGGTGGTATGTGTGTGTGTGGGGGTGAATATGAGGAGTTGTGAAGAAGAGTGAATGGCCTGATCCTGATGTAATGGGAGGGAATGGACCTTGAATAAGGATATACAAGGATAGAAAGTGTGACTTCTTTGTTCATAATAAAAAAAAGAGAAAAATATCATATCTTATTTTTTAATGTTCTGAATAACAAAAGCAAAAAAGCAGTCTTTGGCCCACATCAAGAAAACCAAGTTAATTCCTTTCAGTCTCATCAAAACTTACAGTGTACAGTTATAGAGGCAATGATGGCAGTATACATTTCAAAGACTCTATAGAACTCCTAGTACATCACTTAACTACCAAAACACACTCATTTCTATGTATTTCTCTAACATGTAGAAAATAATTCACTTTAAATCCAACTTCAAATACATTGAAATAATTAAAATTTCTTGGAAGAAATTATCTAAGATGCATTACAGAACTGTAAAATATTGAAATTAAACAATATTGTTCAACCATACATTATAGACAAATAAAATAAAAAATGGTAAAAAGTTAGCACTAGGTACATTTGTAGAGTATTATTATTAAAAATATACTAGCAGAATACCTAACTTTTTAAAGGACTTGGACATGGTAATAATTATTAGAGAGAATGAAGCCAAGGAAAGAAAGGCAGTATACTTTTCCTCATAAATTGTGGTCAGTAATATATTTTAAGATAGGAAAACAATAAAACCATGTATGTGCTCTTTAAGTCTCTAGAGCAGTGGTTCTCAACCTGTGGATTGTGATCCCTTTGAGGTCTCAAACAACTCTTTCATAGAGGCCACATAAGATAATCAGAAAACAGATACTTACATTACAACTCAAATAGTAGCAAAAATAAAGTTATACAATATCAAATAAAATAATTATATGGTTGGGAGTCACTATAACAAGAGGAACTGTACTAAAGGATCATAACACTGGGAAAGCAGAGAACCAGCAGTTTACAGGTCTGATATCTTCCTTTTGTCGAAAACATAGTAAGCTAGGTTTGCATTCTTAAAACAAGGTAAAGAAAACATTCTTGAAATTTATGTTAGAAAGATGAAAGAGGAAAAAAGTCAGAGAAGCATAATTATTATTTTAATTAATATTTTTATGAATAATATTTAAATAATGACTATTGTTTGCCTACCTCTTATGATGAGATAACAATAAACATAGCACTTAGGAGTGGTTTGGGTTTTCTTTTCTTTTTTTTGTTTGAGATAGGGTTTCCTGATAGCCCTGGTTGTCTTGGAACTAGCAGTGAGAAAGGTTGATCTTGAATTTAGAAATCTACTTGCAGAAATCATGCAGAACCCATGTCCAGAGCAGAGTAAGAGGTGAACAAATACTGACTCATAGGCCACCAGGAGACCTCCTCTCTGAAGCCAAAGACACAGCAACAGCTCTGCCGTCACACCCAGCCCTGGCCTAAAACAAACAAAGCTGGGAGAAATCCCTGCCCCAGCAATCCCCAGAAACACATAGCAGGAGGGACATCCCACAGCCAAACACTGGCTCCAAAGCAAGCTGCATCAACACACACAGTAATCTTCAGACCATGGAGACCCCATGTCCAGAGTTGTAGTAGCACAATTTTGGGTTGTACAAATGAGACTCAGAACCAAATATCGGGGCAAGGATGAAATATCAGAGAGAGAAAGCACCACAGTCAATTTTCACCCAGCTGTCTTGCAACTTCCTCAGCCTCACCCTTGGTTGCTTCTGCTGGTGACTTCTGCCAGTTGCTTCTGTTTCTTCCTGGTTTCTATGAACCCTTATATACCCTATCCCATCCAGGTTAGGATTAAAGGCATGTAGCCTTGAACTCACAGAAACAGAAAAACTTCTGTCACTGGAGCTATGGGATAAAGGATGTAGGGCACCACTCACGGCTTTCCCTGTGCTGGGATTAAAGATGTGGGTGACGGACACAGCTGTTTATCCTTGTATTCAAGAATCAAGGATTTCCTGAGCTGTCTTCCTGGGATTTGACTGTGTGGTCACTCTGATATCCTAGGATTTATTAAATGTCTAATAAATACCTACATATCTGTTTTTGTGTCAAACATAAAAAAGTTATAACTAACATAGGGGAAAACATATACAATAGAAACAATAATTAAATACAATAATATACAAACAATAATTACATGAAAAATGTCCAGTTCATTAACAATTGACAAATTTGAAGAAAGTATTCTATTATTTATCCTATTTTGGTGAGTCCAAAGGATTGTATCTAATCCACTTTGTATCTTATTTGTATTACTAACTAAAAACTATATTGTGATGTCTCTTCAACTTGCACACTTCAACTTTTAAGTGAGTTTCTTTTCTAAAACTATCACTAGAAAACTATAACTATTAACTATCTCATCTTTAAATTCCTCAGAGACCTAAGAAGGAAATAATATTAAGTAAATAGCAACTTCCAAAAATGTAAGAAATGAAATAGCTGGCTGCCTGGACAGTCACCCAAAGTTTTTCTGTGTTGTTGAAGCATCCATCTTTGGCCTACAAGCCTAGCATGTCTGACAGACTTCTCTGGGCAGCAGGATATTCCCAAGCCCTTTCTACCTTGTCTTGGCAAGGTTCATCAATTCTTTTGTGTATTTCTCCTGCTTGTCCATTTTGAATATCATATTGTCAGCAGCCAAGGTAAGAGTACTTTCTTGTCCAGTGGCAAACTTTTGTCTCAAAGAAGGTCAATTCATATGGAGGAGTTTCCTTGATGTCCATAATCTCTGAAGTGGATTAGTGCTGCCAGGAACAGATGTCCCATTGTTAAAAAATAATAACCTATGTTTTTGAAATTTTTTAAATGCCATATTATATGGATCTCTGAAGTGATTGAAGAAGATCTGTTCATCTAAAATATATCTGATCTTGAAAACATATCAAATATGACTGTAAGTTTGATTGTAATATCTAACTACTAACTTGCATTTCTTTATATCCTAATTATTTGGTAATAATAACATTCCTGGACTACCAATTTGTATTATATAATACCTTGAACAAACAGAAAAATATGTACAGTGACAAAATTAATCTCAACCCTATATCAATACACACAATTTGTATACAATATACAAAAAATCAAATCCAATGTAAAATATTTAAAGTTAGTAATTTCTTTTTTTAAAAGTAGATTTAATAATCTATCCTTGTATCTGTATCCCAGTTTTTTTTTAAACACAAGAACCCTGAGTCTAATCTCTCTTGTTTAGCTTTTTTCTAACCATAACCAATAACAATTTTTAACCAATTACCCTAAACAATGACAATCATCCATAACCCATTAAAAGACCAAAAACCACCCACCGCACCACCTCTTTGGAATGTGGGCATCAAGTTATACAGTAATCAAAACAGCCTGGTACTGGTATAAAAGCAGACTTGTGGATCAATGGAATTGAATCAAAGACCCTAACATTAACCCACACACCTATGACCACCTGATCTTTGACAAAGAGGCCCATAATACTCAATGGAAAAAAGATAGTTATCTTTAACTAATGGTGTTGTCATAACTGGATGACAGTGTTTAGAAAAATGCAAATAGATCCAAAATTATCACCCTGCACAAAACTCAAATACAAGTGGATCAAAGACCTCAACATAAAACCATCTAAACTGATTTGATAGAAATCAGAGTAGGAAATACCCTCCAACAAATTGGCACAGGTGACCACTTTCTAAATATAACACCAGAAGCAAAGACACTAAGAAGAACAATCAATAAGTGGGACCTCCTGAAACTAAGAAGCTTCTGTAAGGCCAAGGACACAGTCATTAAGACAAAAATGACAGCCTACAGAATGAGAAAATATTTGCACCAACCCTACATGTGACAAAGGTCTGATCTCTAAAATATATGGAGAACTCAAGAAACTAGAGCCCAAAACTCTAAATAACTGAATTTAAAAAATGGAGTTCAGGACTAAAAAGGGAATTGTCAGCAGAATTACAAATGGCTGAAAGGCACTTGAATAAATGCTCAACATCTTTAGCCATTACAGAAATGCAAATCAAAACAACTTTGAAATACCACCTTACACCTGTCAGAATGGCTAAGATTAAAAACACAGATGACAGCCTATGTTGGAGATTATGTGGAACAAGGGGAATTCTCCTTCATTGATAGTGGGAGTGTAAACTTCTTTAGCCACTCTGGAATGCATTATGGTGTTTTCTCAGAAAACTGGCAATCAATCTCCCCAAGGATTCAGCAATACCAGTTCTGGGTGTATACCCTAAAGACACTCATTTGCACTCCAAAGGCATTAGGTCAACTACTCATAGCAGCATTATTTGTGATGGCAAGAATCTGGAAACACCCTAGATGCCCTTCAACTGAAACTGTGGTACATCTACACAATGGAGTACAACTCCGCAGTTAAAAAAAAAAAAAAAAAAAAAAAAAAAAAAAAAAAAAAAAAAAAAAAAAAAAAAAAAAAAAAAAAAAAAAAAAAAAAAAAAAAAAAAAAAAAAAAAAAAAAAAAAAAAAAAAAAAAAAAAAAAAAAAAAAAAAAAAAAAAAAAAAAAAAAAAAAAAAAAAAAAAAAAAAAAAAAAAAAAAAAAAAAAAAAAAAA